>JAZHYW010023204.1:0-122577 GCA_037355805.1 Ixodes ricinus | reverse complement strand
ACCCAGCGTTAGTCAGGCGTATAAGTAATCAGGGAAAAGGTTTCATGCGTTCCCGAATATATAATTACCGCATTCAGCTGCTGGGTAAACGCTGTTGCTGCACAATTGTTCCCAGTTTTGTATCCTGAGCTGTCGGGATAGCGCCATCCATAAACGACGTTATATACCGCTGCTCCGTAGAAGTTTCTGGAGCACGCCTTCCATACATTAGTATATTTACAGGTGTAACTGCTGCGGCTGTATCTTATTTCGATTGGCACTGACGCAGGGCTTTTCATAGCGGATAATGGTGCGCACGAGAATCCCACTCGTTTTTTAAATATGAAGCGCCCCACCGTCCTTTTTCTCTTTGCACAACAGTGTTACGTTGCGCAACAAAGCGATAACGCGTAACGGGGCCTGGTGTGAGTTTATTTCGTCATTAACGCGATATTTAAATTTAAGCTGAACGCCTGTTATTTATGATCCTCAACGAATTGCTGTCTGTGACTGCAAGTGGCATGATGTTTCCAACGGAAATGGCATGTTTCTCCATGGTTTCCATCAGATATAGCGGTGCGCAACAAATTAAATTGCATTTACCGTACTAAAAACACAAAGTGTGAAATTACGTTTGTTATAAACTGAAATTATGACATTTATTTAATTACTGGAACTCATGATACTTTAGAAATGCCCCAATATTTTGATCTATGAGCAATAAATGCGCTGTTGTTACCATGCTCACCTGCCCGCGTTTCGCTAAACGCAACGCGCCAGCGCGTGCAGAGCCGTCCGGGGCGGCGCTGCGCGTACCTGTCTACAAACAGCATGCGCGATATCCGTAATGAACTGGGTTACGATATATGTACTGGGTTATCGCGCATGCTACAGGTAGAGCCACCGCTGGCGATACCCGTGCAGCATACGCGCTCATGAAGCGAAAATCGACGAAAACAAAATATCACCGTAACACAGTCAGCATTGCTCTAAACCGCACGAGAATACGCTCTTTCTGCGCCTGAACAAAGCAAAAATAAACGCCAGCAGACCAATGGCAACGATGTCTGCTGCAACTCGGCGTACGACCCGCATATTACCGACGGATGTTATGATGCCACTAACGGCTATGCTGCAAACTGAACAACGCTGACAGTGGTTGCTGGCGCGCGATATCGATATTAAACGCGTGGAGCGTTAACAGATGTGACCCGAAGATCGACTGCCGTTTTCGCTGTTCATTCAACATTGAAGTTCAACCTTCAAAGATGTGTTCGACCACCAGTTGGGGTTATCAGATCCCGTCAGTCTTGATGAGTAGACGACATCCGTTGCACCACGTGGTCGTCGTGAAGCGTTTCGCTTCGCTCGGACGCAATCTGGTCTGTCCGGAAGTACTGCGCGCACGCCTGTCACGCCACTGATACAGCGCCACAATCGCCATCATGCTGCAGGTGCGCAGGCGCTACAACTGTTCGGCGTGTTTCGTCCGACCGTGACGTGTTTACGCAGTTTGAGAGTGCCAGCGTTTTTTTGGCAATATTGTCGTAAGTCGTTGTTCGCACAGGTTGTGAAGCAAATCGTTTGAATCTATGTTTACCAGCGCCTGCAGGCTAAATATGCCGTAGCCGAGGAGCGGGACGTTGCTTCGCTCTGCGGAGATTAGTTCGACGAGCTCGTTGGGCCTACGAGAGTGAGATACGCGAAGAAGGTGGAACTTTGCGACGGCGGGGATCCCGACAAACTTCGCGTCGGCGTGGTACACGACATTCGACGCCGCCTCGTTGGGCCTACAGAGAGCGAGATACGCGAAGAAGGTGGAGACTTTGCGGCGGCGAGGATTACCCCGACGAACTTCGCGTCGGCGTGGACACGACATTCGACGCCGCCTCGTTGGGCCTACGAGAAGGCAGAGATGCCGCGACGAAGGTGGAGATCCTGGGTGCAGCAGCGGCGAGGATCCCTACAAACTTCAGCGTCGGCGTGGGCACTGACATGCGTGCGACGACGATGAGCGATCTCCGTCCGTCGACAAACCGAGCTTCAAACTCGGCGCCCAGTCAGGGTTCGACGTCATCGAACAACAGAGAAGGAGAGTCCTGTAAAACAAAAGAAAAAACGCCACATTTCGCTGACGCGCTCACGTTCGCGAAACTCGCGCGCGTAGCGAGACAATGCTGCGCCGAGTTTTACGTTCAGGCCATTGCGACAGCAACCGGGTGAACTGCGTCCTAGCTACCGAGAGACGACAAGAAGCATTTCTCGCCGCGCGTACAAGTGCTCGCTGCACACCTGTGTGTTCACGTTCGCAGACCAGGTCAGCCCTGTTAATCTTCGCACCACGTGCTCGCTGCGCTTCTTTGATAGTTCGTGCGTCCGCCGACACTGGTAGCGGAGATCACCTACGGTAGTTTGAAAAATCTCGCATCGCTGGCTGGTGTTACGATCATGACGCTTGTTCTTAGTCATGCCTGCGCAATTAACAACCGCACATGCAACCATTGCTACGCGGTAGCGGAGCCTCCGCTCTAGCGGAGGCAAGAGCTGACGGCAACTCTGGCGAACTTCCTATGCAGCGATGACGATTTGGTACGGCGTAATGGCGACGCGGCCCTCCCGGCATGCAGTTTTTAATAACGTAGGTGCAAGGCGCGTATACTCGGCGCCAACTTTTGCTCGGCAAATGGGTGAGAGGAGGAGGGCTGCGCTACAGCTTTGTTCAGCGCTCAAAATGGCAGAGGGAACGCGTGCCTGTACCTCCACTGCATTGCCAAGAAAGTTGTCGCCGAGTACAGTTGACCTATTCTCGGTCATTCCTTTCAAGGAGCATTTTTCCCAAACAGCCGAAGTGTCCAAGTTTTTGCGCATTGTCACACAAAGGGCCCGGATAATTACTGAGCAGAAGCGTCGCCAGTTGAGGAATGGCGCGAGCTTCTAAATTGTGTACTTCTCAACAAACGGGGGGGGGGGGGGGATATCCGCTTGTAGGCTTATTCCCGAATAAACCTCCCAAGGGAAAGGCAGCGAGGCATACCGCGAGCGGCACCTGCTTTGCTCGAGGACGGAAGAAATGTTCTGGGGCTTTGATAAGGCATTTGGAATTAACTATTTATTCCCGTCTTTTATTGTTCACAGTAGTCGAAGCTTACGGTTTGACCTTGCTTGACGAAAGTACAAGGCTGGGAATCTGTTTGTCCTGTCCTCTCAGGTTTTAAATTAGGTTTAACTCACTGGTGATGTGCCCGTCGCCTTGTAGCCTATGAGCCGTTCATCCCTAAGCTGACGGACTGTCAGCTTAAGGATGAACAGTGGAGCCTCACGTGTTTGTTGGAGCCACGTCTATCGTTCACCACATAACCACTGTCTCGGTCATAGCCACACGCAGAAAACGGGACGGGACAGGTGAATAAAGGAAGGTGTTTGATTGGCTTTGGTTAGCTTGCAGCTCCCACAGCACTGTCAGCTTAGGAATGAACGAAGTATACACCAACTCATGTTTACAAACAAACCGGAGCGCCGGAGCGCCCTAGCGGACGCCACCGGCGCCGCGCATGCGCGATGGGGGTGTGGGCAACAAGCTCGCCGTCGCCCATAAACAAACCATTGAAACGCGATGTTATCGGCGTCAGTGTGAGTCCCCCTGCCCTTTTTCGCATTCGAATTGTTGATTCTACGTCTTCCTGGCAATGTCTGACTACATGAGCGGCGTCAGCGAAATTAACGAGGCTCGTTACACCGCGAAACTTCGCGTGAATAATCTGACATGCGGCGATTCATTCCGCGTGGACGCCGCAGAATGTACGCTAAAGCCTGATTCACCTGATGAGATTTCGCTCGCAATTTTCAGTCGCGACGTCGCTCGGGCTGCAAAAGCGTGAACCGTAGCTGAGATGGTCGACGTCAATACTGAAAATCGCAAGCAGAATCGGACCAAGTGAATCAGGCATAACAAGTCGGTGATGGCCGCTGGTAACAATAATCAACATCTCCTTGTATCTACTGTTTACGACGAGCCTGCTTACCAACCTTCAAATTTAAGTCTTTTGAGGCCTGCACTTACTTCTTATCGCAAGGACCGGGCCAACTTTTGGTCTACGGGCCGGCGTCGTCTAAGAGAGCAGACGACAAGCAGAAACGTTTGAAAGAGCAGACGACAGTTTGAACGATCAGGCGGCCGTTTGAACTTGAAGACGCACTGAACGTAGTCCGCAGGTGGTCCGCACAACTTGACGGTTTTCTGGCGTTCATGTTGGAACAAAACAAATAAATCTGATGACCACAAGTATCCGTGAATTCAACCCAAGTGCTTCCCGCCCAAGCAATCGTTGTCCGACGGCGTCTGCTTTTCCCTTTTCACGGCACATATCCAGATTCTCGGACGAACCGAGCACGTGAAAACTGACCTTCAAACCTTTCTCGACACTTTTGGTACGGCCCCAGTCGCGGCGTTTTGACGATAAGGCAGGTTTTTGTCTGATTCCTTTCAAAACAACGCAGGAATACACGTCTGGCATGGGGACTTCTGCCCACAGCCCCAGACCGGAAGTGCGACCGGCGCGCCACCACCGCGCCATGACGTCACAGAGATGAGTTCGTGTATAGTAGCGTCGTGTCGACGGGACGCCGTGAATCTGTCGTGCCTGGAGTTCGTAAGCCGTTGCTTCTAGCAATGTCTACGGACAAGCTTTTCTCCTTCGCCTTTCCAGCCCTCCTTTGTGCGTCTGTCCAGCTCTTCGTACAAGGCTTTACGCTCAGGTGGCCGTCGATTATTTCTTCTGGTGCTCTTTCACAACATTTCACAATGCAAAATAATATTTCTCTTCTTTCTTAAGCTTGCAAACGAATTTTCTAATTTAGGACAAAGTAATTTCAAAAGTAATGAGTAATTTTTTCCAAATTACTGCCTTAAAGGGATACAGAATCGAAACTTGAAATATGGAGAAAACGTCAAGAAATGAGTTCAATATGATCAGCTAAGCCTGTAATGAATAATCGCACGGTCGTATTTTGAGCAAATGGCTATATTTTTGGGTACGTAAATGCCGGGATTTTGGCGAGCGCTTCAAAATCAGCCATCGAAGAGCGCGATGCATCTCGGGAGATCCGGCAGACGTCTTGACGTCATCATGCCTCGGAGGACCAAGCGTACCGTAGTGACGAGTTTTGCCACTCGGAGGTGTCAACGCGTTACAATCTCGCTTTGTCGAAGTACCCAAGGGCTGTAGATATCGCGGAGCCGGCAGAGCGGTAGAGCGCAGACGGCGCAGAGCCGCAGAGGCAGAGGTGTCAGAGCTGCCTCAGCTGCCTTGAGTGTGCGATGGCGGGTCAACATGACGAGAGTGGTGGCAGCGGCAGTGGGTGCGATGACATTAGCGAAGACGAAGACGTCAACAGTAGTGATGATGGGACGAATAACCGGAGATTCGGACAGATTCGGGAGATTCGTCGCTGGTTGCAGACGGCAGTCGTGAACCTTGTCGTAAACCTTGCGAATGCGGTCAGTTGTGGTGTTTTTTTTTTTTAGGTACTGTTATCGCATATATCCAGATTTCGTCTTGTTTACTTCAACGCGCCCAGGTCCAGCCGAGCTGATCGGTGTGGTTGGCGTAGGCCTAACCAATGCACGGTCTCCGGTTTCTGCGCGGTTTCGCGGTGATCGGTAAAATAACATGTAGCGAAATGCTGTGTATTATTCATAATGTGGCGGAGCGCGCAATAAATATATTCAGGCAAGGAAATGATTCGTCTCCTTCTCCAGAGCTGCGTAAGACGCGAGAGCGATGAAAGTGTTGCTAGTCCCAACTTCGACCGCGTATCGGCACCGGCGAAAAAAACGTCGCACTGTCGTTTCTCCGTTCTCGGCAGCAAGTTTTGTATACGTGAACTTTATTTGATGAAAAAGAAGCAACACAGGGTGTCCAACGCAACTTTATTGCTCGAAACAAACACTATAATTCAGATATAATTAACTAGAAAGGTACAAATGCAGTACAGGGGACTGTGATGGTACGGCGCAGGGAGTTTAGATTGTTTCATGTTCCGATAACAATACCGCAGTGGACACACGTTGAAGATAATCGAATCAGACATACTCACTTGTGTGAGGTGTGCTACTGGTGCTATTTTGACCGTAATTATGG
This sequence comes from Ixodes ricinus, assembly GCA_037355805.1. Taxonomy (NCBI): domain Eukaryota; kingdom Metazoa; phylum Arthropoda; class Arachnida; order Ixodida; family Ixodidae; genus Ixodes; species Ixodes ricinus. The sequence continues at coordinate 116,458 of JAZHYW010023204.1, read as the reverse complement.
GCACGAAATGTCCTTCTGCCGAACAGCGCGCACGTACGGCATCGATCTCTTGCGGGGGGGCGGGGGACCGCATGAGCCTCGGGCGGAGCACGGTCGGCGTCTCCGGTCTCCGGGAACCCCAGTACGAGAACCTGATCTTCGCGTAAACGTCGCCTCGCTCCGTCAGCCCGCCGCTGCACCGGCTGCTGCGATCCGCCAGACATCCCGCCGGGCTGTTGAGCCGCGCCAAGCCTGACGGGAGGTCCGCGAAGACTTATCGCGCACCCCAATGTGTTTCGTCGCAAAGGCGAACAGCCGCGGTGGTCACCGCCATGACCCACGTGTCAACCGCGCCGGAGTTCCTCGCGAGGTCGTGGCCAAGAAAGGGATCTCTTCAACACGCCTGCCCCACAACCGACTGTCACCCGAGGCGCACCGGGCGATGAAAGCATGACGCCGCACTGCCACGTGCACCAAGCATGCCTGTCACGGTCGCATATCCGGGGCCAGAAACCAATTTTTCCGCGTCGTCGCGGTTGCCGTTCTCGACAAACATCCGAAATCTAATAAACAAAGCGGAACATTTCATTCATTACTGCAATGTTATATTACAACAATATTTTGCGCACTTTAGCATTTAGTGAATTATTATCACTGAAAGTTGGCGGCTGCATAAACGTGATCCGCAGCTATGGCAACGGTCGGAATTTTTCCAGAACTTTCCCACCAAGACGACGCCTCGGTATTGCGTTCAGGCCTAGGCAATCTATACCAGTGAGTGGACATACCGCTGTGGCGCTGCTTTCAGTGGCATGTTGTCGTGCGACATTTCATTGAAGCTTGCTTAACCAGCTACCAGGTGGTTTTGATTATCGTTTAATTCACTTTAAAATATGTTTTGTTGCGTTTTCTAGCGCAATATTTATGTTTCTCGTGGTTCTTCTGCTACCTGTGTCGTGTTGGAACAAGAAATGAGCTCAGAATTTGGTTTCCGTACCCTTTAAAGTAATTCATTACATTACTAAATTACTAGCCTAAAGTAATTTATTACGTTACTCATTACTCAAAAAAATAATTTAATTACTGTAATTTCATTACAGTAATGTCATTACTGCCATCTCTGGTTTCCATGCTAAAACGCGCAACGCTTGAGGCGAAAGAACCGTTACGCGCAGGACAAGGCAACAAAAAGCCTACATAGCCCTATGAAGCAATACATAAGTAAACAAATCATATAAGAGCATTCGTCTACAGATAGCTTCTATGTAATTCTGAATAATAATTAATGAAGCCGCAGTCCTGATTAGCGGGATTTACCTAGTGACGCTGGAGGAATCGGACCCAGGACGCGTGTGCAATCCGCAACCTGAGGCATTTGCTCGGAGCCACTAGAGGAGATGTGCAGGAGTGCAAACAGGTGGTCTGACCTAAGTAGGACTTCAGGGAGCTTCCGGAAGTAGACGATTCTGGGCGCGCGCAGCGGTTTTGAATGTCGAACCGTAGCTCCTCGCGTAATCTCACGACAACAAGTGTTCTGAATGAACGGAAACTTCTCTTAATCATTCTGATGAACCCTTGGAGTAGACAGGTGTGGCGTGTCGCAAGGCATTCCAAAAAAGGTTGGGGAACAAAAATCAAGATGATTAACGTCGGGATTTAGATCACACCAATTTTAAAGAGTGACGATGTGGATCAGGGATCTCCAAACGTTATGGCTAAGGAGCCAAATTAAAGTCTGTCCCAACCTTTTTTTTTTCTGGGAGGGGGGGGGGGGCGGCGCAATATAGACGAGTAAATGTAAATGAGAAAAAAAAAGCACGTTATAAATAGAATTAGATAACCATTTCAAGACAGAAGTTAAAAATTGCAAAATAATCTAAGGTGTTAATAGAAAACCTACGTGCGAATAACAGGATTTGCGAGTAATAGTGCGGTTCAATATATCGTATACTTCGATGTTTGGCTAACTGCGACATTACATAATAACTGTAGCTCAGATAACTCACCGACTCATATGTCAAAACACAAAGGAACGTTGGTATATTCGCACAAGGAGAAGACTAATAGTATTGATAGGAGAGACTTATGATGACAACACGCGGCGCTTATGACACAGGACCTTAAGCACAATATACACGAGAACACAAAATAACTTTAAAGTAGTTACATAGAAAACAGTGATGACAACGTGCAGTCAATAAGACAGACAACTGTCAGCTGGATAGGAATCAGAATGGATGACGAAGCGCTTGGCGAGCGTCGCATCTCCGTTTGTTTACACGCGCATATTTCTGTGGCAGTTTACTTGCTGGAAACGGGCCACGGGCAGGGCGTCACTGCGTGAACCATCCTTATACACGTACTTTGGTTGGAGTTTTCCAGTGCACCATGTAATCTCTGTAAAGTACTAATAGTGGAATATTTGCTCGTGTGACTTAAAAAGCCATGCTTTTCTTGAAAAGCAATGCGCGCGCACGTTTAACTTTCAGGCGTTATGAAGATTACTCATCGAAAGCACTGAACTCGTAGTAAAGCGTAAACGGCATTTCTGAATATAACAGGTTGTGAGATTACCCTCTTAAAAGCAACATTTTGTTTGAAGCACGGTGTTAAGCAAATTACACTTAGGATTGCAGCAGGTTCTGTAAACGACAAAGATCGACATGTACATCAGTCTCGTAATTTATTGCTCTAACCCAATCAGTGGTAATTCATTATCTAGAACTCCTTCGTAGATTTTAAAAAATGTCTTACGTAAAGAACAAATATAGCATCCCCGAGCTCAGCAAGATTTTCACTTCTCAGCCGATGGAAACAGAGTCAGTCAACTGAACCTGGCACGTTCAACATATGTAACGAAACGCTGCTCATCCGAGCGGCGATATGACAAGCAAAGGTCCGCGAAGGTTGAAGAGGCCGCCGTGAAGATTAATGGAGAGCGGAGGGTAACTTCTCCGTAGTCTCCCCTGTCGCGTATATCTCGTCACACTGCATTAATCAGCGCGGCGAGGACACCCGACCTCTCCACTGGGAATGAGCGATGTCTAACACCTCTCAGCGCTGCAGTGTCTCAGAGCAGCAGGCTGCAACGCTCTCGGAGACTACTTTCTGGAAAACTTGGGAGCTCCAGGGAAGATGCCTTGGGGCACGCTGGGAAACCGTCGGTCAAATCCAATTGGTTAGGTTTCTTTTTCAAAATTGGTCCGTTTAATGCGTGACTGCATGACGCTATTTTTTTCTACTAATGTGGTTTAAACAGAACAAAAGAACACGGACCGAGGGGAAGAAACAAGCAACGCAGGATTTTCTGCCCTTCCGCCCATGTGTTTTGTGCTGTTTTAACCACAGCATGCCTAACAAGAAACAACTGGCCCAGTTTTTGACATTATTGCGGCTGTATTTTAAATTAATTTATGTTATCCTTATTTTGACATCCTATGAAAGCCGAAAACGTAAAAACTAACGCGCTCGTTTGGAAAACAAAAAGAAAAAAATGCGCCGATTCTACAAAGCTACCGAGTAAGTATGTGCTTTCAGATAATAAAAAAGCAACCATAAACTCTGAGAGAAGGGTTCTGGAACCAGTCCAGCCTCAAATTACGTTTATTGAGGAAGCAGACGGTTTCATTACATGTACCTTAAATATTTGAGGTGGGATTCATACCCGGTAAATTTGCATCGTGCGTATGGATCGTTGATGAAAGCTATGCGAGCACTTTTCTTTTGTGCTACACATGGTTGTTTACCAGTTTCCATAGTACGTGAATATGCGGAAATCTTATTTCTGTATTTCTATTATAATTGCGAAGATGCCATCAAAACAGCTAGTCTGGTGGGAAGTTCTCATTCGGGCTACCAAGTTAGTAGGTGAAATGTGATGCTCGTTCATGCTTTGTCGGCGTAAAATGCCCAAAATGCATCTATTTTGTGTTGAGGCCGACCGCGGCACGCAGTGTACGTGTGTCATAAACTTTTAAATATTAACGACGAGCGATAAATTCCATAATTAAATCGCCTTGTTATTGAACGTTGTGTCGGGGAAACATCGCGCTGCGAATTGTCAGTCCTCGACTGCAAATATCGGAAGTGAAGGACAGAAGGTAATTTTTTCGCTCCAGCATCGGATAAAATGCTTTCTGGGATGAATGTCAATTGCATGCATGGACTTCAAAAACATAGCTTGCTTCTTAGAGCGCAGCCCTTAGGCACCCGTTTCCGTACATAGCGGCGTCGCCGTCGCTGTCGCCGCCGGCGTAACTGCGCGGCGTTTTTAATGGGACGCCACAGTCCTATTCACCAATGCAATTCCCCACTAAATTTAGCAAAGAAACTGAATTGGAATGTAGGCCTCTGACGTCCCATAATAATACACTGCGCATTCAGTTTCCGCTAAATTTAGCGGTAAAACTGACGTCATATGACCTTAACACCAATTCAGTTTCCCCGCTAAACTTAGCGGGAAATCGATTTGGTGTTGAGGTCACGTGACGTCAATTTTTCTGCTAAATCTAGCGGAGAAACTGAATTTGTTCATGGGTGACGTGACACGAAAGGGAGGGGAACAGGGGAGGGAGAGGAGGAGGAGGTGCCGGCTACTCGTTGTGCAGGCAAGTGTCCATCACACATTCACAAATCTACAGGGAGGCAGGCATGAAAACGTGATGTACTTGCGTGCGTGGTGTACATGCCTGGCCATCTAACATGCGTATGGGTCTGTGTGCTGTACCTCTCGATCTCTTTGGCACGTCAGAAGAAGTTGGTGAACTGTGTGCCGCCAAGTTAGGATACATGATCCTATAGTCTCAAGCGGCAGGACTTAGCCAGAGTGGAGCTTCCAGACGAGATGTAAGAACTACATTTCCTTTCTCCGGACAAGGGATGGGCGAGAATACCACAATAATATATATTTCTTTCTCAGATTGTTTTAAAACGGCATATCTCAATATCATAAATACCTCAAGAGCTGCGCACTAATTTCGCATTACAGGAATTTGTAAACATCGTTTTTCTTTTATTTAGGGAGACATAACGTGGCTCGTTTTAACATGGCCTTTACGTATTTTTATTATAAATAGTGTTCATGGCAGCCGGTTTTATTTTCCAGGTTGCTGCTTTGGCCGGTGAATTATTTTAGACACCCGCGTTCTTGAAGAAACGTGGGTGTCCACTCTCGCCATACATTTAATCAAAAACGCTCCTATCTAAAAACATACAATCTGTATTACATAATCGCAGCAAGACGTTGTCGGTGTTCAATCTGTAGCAAAGCTTCTCATCCCTTCTTTCCACCAGTTGTGTAATTTTTTTTCTGTAGTGCTCATAAACTTATTATCGGTATTTTGCCAAAGAACCGTCATTCGTCATAAGCAGTGGGAGTTGATTTAGAGGTTCCCATCATCGATCACACCAGAGCACGAATATTGTTTCATTCAATTTCAGGTAACATTTTTTTCCAAAGCGTATATAAACAGCTTTTCCTCTTGAAATGATCACTGCATCAACTGTTTTCCCATTAGTAAATTCAAGTAAGCTGACTTTTATACGTATCCAGTGGAAAGACAATCAATACGTTTATGAGATAAGGGGATGGTGTTAAAAACTTTATAAAATTTTACAAAAAGTAAATAAGTGATGAAAGAATCCGACACGTTCTTTCGCAATGTGACGACTAATTACCCTTCTGGATTAAATATGCACACAAAGGGGCTTTTTGTTTTATGGTTAAGTGGCTAATGCGCTGACGGCGGAACAGACATATTACTTGGAAATCGCGCATAACCATACCAGGAAACTGCTACAAAAAATACAAATTTATTTATTTAGACAAAGGTACTGTTATCTCTCTCTCTCTCTCTCTCTCTCTCGCTGTCTTAATGATGTCGAACCTTCAAAATTAAAGGCCAGCAACACCCATTGGCAGGGTCCATTTGCATGTTCATCCGGTAGTCGCAAGAGCACTATTCCTTAAAGAAACAACGCACATCTGGTCTATTTTCTTCGATGACACTCGTATGACATATGACGACAAAAATATAAAAAGAAAACTCGATGCAATTTTTCTAAATATAATTGTTGACGCACGTACAAGGGTTGGTTGTCATTACAAATATGCATTCCATACATACTAGCAACCCCTCAAAGATATAGCACAAACTCTTTGGTCTGAGAACACGCACTCAAGGTTTACAAAAAAAAATTTTTATTCAATTTCGTGGTTGTTCGTTTTGAAGTCGTCTGAAATGCAAACAGCTGCCGTGAAACATTTACACAATAATCGCCTTGAAATCTTTGGGGACCTACTTTATACTACTACGATGAGATCAAATAAGAATCACATTTACGCGGTCTAAAGATATCTTTTCGTTACAGATGGGTCGTCGTAATGGGTGATGTGTTGCCCAGTTCCATGTCACCAACCACTCGTCATTTCTTTCTAAAGGAAACCTGGTGTATGTCGTTTTTCGTCTATATAAAAGAAAGTTGTCACTGGAGAGCTTAGCAACAATTGGGACCCCCCCCCCCCCTTTCCTCCCCGGTTTTCCATCAGCGTCTAATCTAATTAAAACCAGGCGGTATTTTTTTCTTTTCATTTGATTGTTACTGTTAGAGAAAATATTAACAAAGCTTGTTCTCTGCGATGCGTTTATTGTCAAGCTGCTTTGACTCAGTTATTGTGGAAAGCTGCTTAGCGATTGTTAACAAACCGTAAGCGCACTCCAACAGTGATTGCAAGCAGAACGCGACTGCCTCAATTCCACGTCGCGTCAGCGCTCTCGCGGCGCCTTTGTACGTCTCGTCATGTGATGTCCGCCATATTGTTTTTCCTCCGACTGCTCGTTGCTCTTGTATCTCGACTGACGTTCTTTTATGTGTGTGTCGTCATTTCTCGTGGTCCTTTACGTCTTCGAGAATCCCAGCCGCGTCACTCTCCGCTCATCGCTCTCCTGCCCACCCTCTCCGTAGTATTGCACGTTCGCCGACGTTGCTGCTGCTGCTGCTTCTGCGTCGTCTTGGACCCACCCGGAGGCCCGGCGGGCGGGGGACGGACGGTTCGCCGTCGGGGAGGGGAGGACTAAGCCCTTCTTTCATTGGACCAGACTTGTTGGATGGAAGACATGAGGAAGGGTCGAGACGGCGGCGCTGGCGACGACTCCGCTAGAAGGAAAACATTTCAAGAAAGCGACGGGCGAGAAAAACAGAATAAGAGAAGGAAATAACGTAACAGCCCCAAGTAAAGGAATTAAGAGAAGAGAATAAAAGAGAAGTGACCAGACGAAAGAGAAAGAGGAGAGAGAGAGAGAGAGTGGTTCGGGAACGACCCTGGGATAACCGAGACGAGAAATTGTTGCAGAACCAAGGCAGCTGTTGGACATAGAAGAACATCGTAGAACGCGGGGTTGACGGTGTGGGCGTGCGTGCGTGCTTTCTTTGTTCAGCGTGCGGGGCTCTTAGGCTGTGGTACATTTACGTCTGTTGGTACGTGTGCGTATCTGCGTTTGTAGGCGTGATTTTTAGGGCTGGGCAATTGGTACGATTAACCTACCGATGAATCGATTAATGCTTTAATCGCCAGTAATTTTTTTAACTGGTTAATGGTAAAATTTTGAGGAACCAAAGAAAGTAAAAATTAAACGCTTTCACCACGCTTCAAGACGTGAACGAGTACATTTGTATGAATGGCAAAATTTATGCGCAATTTTAACCTAAAGTAAACTGTGGGGGCAAGATGTGGAACTACAGAGAAGTGCAGAATAGGTTACACGCATCCCGGCCATATCAACGCCGTGCGAGTGTCCGTTTAGCGCAGCATAGCACTACTGGGAACAATCAAAGAGATCGCTCTCACCAGAGAATATCAACAAACCTCCTTGCCTCATGCAAGGGTAAGTAAATAATCTTTGAGTGTGAGTGTCCTTGAACCTGTCTCAACTGCACATTGAAGTTGTTTCATAATCGAAATTGTATATTGCGTCGTTCATCAGATTATCAGCAAAGGCACTAAAAAGTACTTTGGACTTTCTAGAATGTTATGCATGGAAATGAACGAAACCGATTAATCGAATTAATTAGTCGATTAAAGGGGCGAATAATTGGGCTGAAATTTTTAATCGACGCCCAGCCCTTGTGATTTGGTCAATTGATCTTAAAACTAGGGCTATGCACCGGTTTAGAATTTTTAACCGCTTAATCGGTGGAATTGATAATGTACTCTGAAATCATAAATACTATATTATAGATACGTGGAGAATACGTTCGTTATAGCCTTTGCAATCCCGAGACACTGCGTATTGATGAATCCAGCTTGTTTTATTCCTCGTACTGGTTCAGCATACATTCGCATAGGGGCTGATGGCAAAGTAGAAGAGAGGGCATATGGAAATGTTTTTACTTGAGGCATAAAGTTTCCAGCTGCTAAGTAAAATTTAGGCAATTTAGGAGCCTAATGGATGAGTTATTTACTTCGAAATATTTATTCGATTAGAATATAAGACAGCTATACTTACAAACAAAGTCTCCCTGTGCTCTACAGATCTCTCACCGCCTTTTTGTAGACCCTGTAGATAGTAACAGCACGACAAACGAAACATAACGCATGTAGGAGGAAATATTGAGAAGGAAGCACAGCAGCAAATACAGTATGTGGGGTGCAAGTTTCTCTGCTTCATACGCACCTCGTGCCTTTCTTTACCCCCAATGAGTACACGCGCTTCTGCTCCCCCCCCCGATCTATACACCAATGACGGTCAGCGCTTGGCCACCTCGTCATCGCTCGCTCCCTGCGGGTTTGCTATGCTGCATTTTTATTTTTATTGGCGTAAGCCTTTACTTGCGTTCCGATGCGCCAAAGCCGCATTTCAGAACACTTGCTCGGCGTATAGCGGCAAGAAAATTTAATTTATATTCTACGCGTTTGTCATACATGAACGTGCCTCAAAGTGATTCAAATATCGATGTTGAAGCGATGCCCCGACAACCCCATGGAAGCCTCCACTTTTGACCAATTAATCGTTATTAAAATTAGTCGTCGATAAAGTTTTTTTCTTTTAAGTTCGGGAATCAGTTAGTTTAAAAACCCTGGTTAAGACTACACTGTTTTAAACCGACAGACATTTTGTGCGCAAGGGAGTGCGTTGTGTGTTTACGAGGGTCGGCATATCTGTGCGTGAGTCAGTTAGTGCATGCGTATCATTTATAAGCAGTTTTGTTTTAATCTGCAAGAGCTACTATACCTTTTAGAAGAAAATGTGTTTTATTTGCCAAATCCCTTTCATTTTGCACAGAAAGAAGCTATGGAATGCAAGAAATTAAGTAACATACTTTGTATTATACCTCTCTTTGTTATTGTTTCATAGTGCTCGCGCATTTGAACTACGAATTAGGGAAGTCCGAAAACTTGTGGACAACCCATATTTATTCTTATGGCCGAAGCACCACGATAAATATAACGTCATCAACGGTGCACCAAGTATAAGATCAAGAGACACATGTTTACAATATACTGAGCTCCAATTCAATCTCACTGAAATAAGAAACAGAGCCTGAACCCCAGTGATACCCAATTGTTTGCTATCTATCTTTACTTATATTTTACACTCAGGAAACTCTACCCCGAGAAATCTGACCACTTAGATTTTGAAATCTGGCAATGAGCACAACGCAATTCTGTAAGATAGGACGTGTGCTCCAAAACAAACCAGAACACCGAAGTGACATCCTAAGTGCGCCACCACACTTCAACATTTTCGGGCCGAGAGTAAACATGGAGGATTCATTAAAACTTGATTTTGGCTAATTGGTTTATATTATATTTTAAAAACTTAAAAAGTCGCAAGCTTCTTTCTTTTTAATTCGTTATTCAGTGTTTTATTGCCGTTGTCCCTGTCAAATCGTGCTTCATCTTTATTTTCTGCACTATTCCAGAGTTGTTATGCGCGCCTGTCTGTGTTTTGTATTTTTTCCCGTTTGTCCTCGTCTTTGTGCACGATTTTTAACGCAATTCGTATCGACTAGTGTTGCCATCTCATCATTGCGTAGCATAACCAAATGCTGGGTTCCACCCGCTGACGTTCGGGACTACAGACACGGACGAAGGAATGTGGACACAGCCGGCTCTCACTAGACAGTCACCCTGGAGTGATCTGTCTTCGTACCAAGCAGACGATCGAGTGGTGATGTGTTCGCAAACCGGAAGCAAGCCCACCGCCTGCGCATGCAGGGTGTGCCACTCCGCGCATTCACGGGGCTGGGAATAGGGAACAACCCCCGGCCGCGCGTTTATAGCCAGCCGTGTCCAAGATAGTACAACACGAGCAGACGCTAACACTCAGATGAGCCGCTCTCAAGTGGTTAAGTCTGCATGTCCAATCCAGGCACTGAAATCTAGCGCCTAGTTTGTGTTGACTATAATCATCGTTGGGAAACATTTAATGGTACTTTAAACCAGTGTTACTAACTGTTTTTGCGCGAAAAGCCCGACAGCCACGCTTTAGAAACCAACTTGCACCTAAATTTAAAAAAGAAAACACATCTTTACGCCCGTTTTTACACGTGGAAAATATGTCTGAATCATATTAACACCAACGAGCAAGCTTCAGACGCGCTGCTACTTGGTTCTGGAATCACTAAAGTTTTGTTTTCTAACACTGTGTGTTAAATTTGTCCTTAATTGGATATTTTAATTACTTCTCTGTCATGGAACTGGCTGGAAAATAAGGAAAACAAACTGCAGTTCCAGCGACCACTTATAAATAAACAAGAAAAAAAATGACTGTCGACGCGTTATCGATATCATAGCCTCTTGAGTCTGTCGTATTTTTTATATGAAAAACTTAAAGACTCGTATATAAAATGTCTAGCATAAATTGTGGTGTTGAACGCATCAAATCTCTACTCAAAATTGCTCCATTTAATCGTTTTTTATATAGACTGTATATATTTCTTTCCACGTACAGTTGGATTTGGAATTTCTTTCGTATGATATGTGCACAATGTATGCGCCATTAATTCTTATACCTTGTTGCACTGCTTTTGATTTTACTTCCACATTTTGCGTTTCCTCCCGCACCGACATCAACTAATAAGAATTACTCAACATCGAGCGTGTTGGTAAGGTTCATTTACACAGGAAAGTATAAACACATAGGACGGAGCACAGAAGGAGACACCTTTCACGAAATATGTATACTGTGCTCCGTCCTGTGTTCATTACTTCGTGTGCACATAAGTAACCTCGTGTTTGTCGTTCGGGCCCGGTCTGTGATCCACTAACAATGACGTCATGCGCAGGCCTTGTCGTTCTAGGTGGTGTTTGCCTCAACAGGCAGCTTTAGCGTAGCGTTACCGCAGGTTGCCACACGGAGCGGTATTTCTACCGTGAGCTTGCGCTGCGACTTCGAAGCATGATCCGCAGCGAGCGCCAGGAGCCGTACCGCGCCTGCGATATAGCCTGCGATAACAGTATGCTGAACCATCCTAATGACTCTCAGAATTCGTAAAGAGACGATTTAAAAATAATACCGGCGTTTAAGTTTTCACGTCTAACAGCCTAAGTTCAAAACAACGTCCGTATGAAACTGAATAAAAGAGTATAATACGAATGCGGGTATCATTCTAAGGCAAGGGGTAAGAAATGTATATTTTCTTCGTCGAACAGCGCACCAAGGTAGCCGCGGCAGCCAGCCGCAATGTGTTGAACTTGACGTCGGCGTCGATACGGCTCCAATTGATCTTTTTAACAACGCAGTTAGTGGAAAACAGCCACTTGCAACGTTGAATTAAAAAAAAAAAGAATATTAGATTTTCGCTTTTCTAAAACTAATTTCTGAAACGTAAAAACAAAAAACAAAAGCATACATTTGCAAAGTCTTTCTGTTTTCCAGTGAAAACGTCAGGGCGTCACTATGTCCCTACAAAAATATTTCCAAAAGCGTTTGCGCCTAGGGACATGTCCCAACAGTTGGTAACACGGCTTTAAACATACCACGAACGTTTCCAAGCGTGCTGTTCGAATCACTCATCCACCATGATGCCGTTTCTGTCCCTAGCGCCACTCTACACGGTCACGAGGGGGGGTTCTGGGAACGCTCGGAGCGCCGCCGCACCACTTGATACGCGGAGGGAGGCTAAGTGCAACCGAAGAATCCCCGCAACCCAGAGATGTGTCCATAGAGAAGCCGACTTCCTCGGGTCGTGTCGGGTTTCGCCGCTTCGTGGAAAGTCGTCTCCCTGGCCACCCCGGGGTCCAACACAGATCGTCTGTCGCCTCGCTGTTCCCCGGCCGAGGGAGCAAAACAAGAACGCGCAGATATGGATAGATGGGCCGCCCCGATAGGTCGCCACAACGCGGCTGTATACGGGCCTGCTTGCTAGCTCAGACGCCCACCGAAGAAACAGGCTCCGCCACGGGACGAAGATGCCTTGTCTCGTCGTTTGCTGTAACGACGAAGGCGACGCAATATGGAGTGGCAGGTGGAAGAGCGAATGAGCGATATACTCGAATGATCAGAGTCACGGTGAGCGGGTTGGGTATACGATACATACGGGAGACAACGTAAATAAACGTGTCTTTTCCTTCGTTTCTGTTCCTTCCCGAAATGCGCGTGTGCGTTGAATGATTCTGACGCATACGGATCGCTTACTGATTGATTCGAAGGCCCCTAAGAGACGCGTATTTGACGTTAACAGACATTCAAAACTAAAGGAATAAAATACACGAGGTTGGTTCACGAGATCGCACAGAATATTACGGTGATATGCTCACTCTGATTGAGACAATGCAGGAAAGCGGGGACACCTTCTATGAGGAACGTACACGCACAGAGACACACAAACACACAAACGCGCGCAAGCGATCTCTGCACGTCGTGTATAACGCAGCCTAAATCAAAACAAATTATTGCTATTTTTTTTTTCAAAGAGTTGATTACGTCTGTCAAAATGAAGTAAGGGCGCTAAAGTGCCAGACCATAAATGCTGGAAAACGTATAAGAAAAATCACCCAAAAATCACACGAAATTCGGAAGATGAGAAAATAGTTCTCCACTTTCTTTTTACCCTGAAATACGACGCTCGTGTGGTCATTCATCAATGATAAATTGATAGTGTGGTTTTAAAGAAGCTATATTTCAGATTTACGCGCAGTAGACATCCTTGTTTTGGATTTTTAAGCAAAAGGAAACAATTTTTGCAAGTACCGAATTTCGTGGTCGCACAAATTCTAAAAGTTCTTGCTGGAATTCGGTCAACGTCTTCTTGAGCGGGTCCCCGTTTGCGGTGTGACTTCAATGCCAGGTTGTCAGTAATCTGAAAAAAAAAGAGTAAAAAAGACATAGTCAGCAAAGTTACCAGCAGTGACAGCCAGCCGAACACCTGTCACTAGACAGCGTCTATTTCAGAGCCGCTGACACAGTGTCTAGCACCCTTGTTCAACAATGACGGTTTTGGGTAGCATCTATTTCTAGCGATCGGTGTACCGGTCGTTAGAGGGGCGTGACTAAGGGCCAGAAGTCACACTTGCTCCTCTGACTGTTTGCTATATCTCTAAGGTTAGTTGGTTTCTAGGATTCCTATGAATTGCCGACAAAAGCTTACACTCGTTGCGCATATTTCACTCCTTCAGTAATTAGTTACTGTGTTACAGCACAGCATACTATCATGTTGTTCCGATTTCCTATGCATATACAAGGTATTTAACGGAACGCGAGGCAAATTATTCTTGCGAAAAGCACGTCTCGAACAGATACAAGGTAATTGATGTAGTATTGGTCTCTGACAACATTAAAGGGCCAATTTCAGAAAACTAATAGCGTTATGTCTTTTTATAAATTAATTACGTTTCAGTAAATATGCTTTTTTTAATGACTAAACCTAAAGTTATAGTTTCAGTTAGAATCTTACTGGGAATCATCGAAAATCACAGAATCAACTCACTTTACGGACATATAAGATGCGTGCAGCCAAGTGGCGCGGATAGGGATGTCGATTGTGTAAGATGACGCCAGAGGGTTTATCAGGGTGTCTTTTACACTCCCTTATAGGGTTCATCTCGTGTCTTTTAGAAAACACGAAAACAAATGGTACAATTAATTGTTTTGTTTTTCAGTAAAACCAAAAATAAAATGTCGTCTTAAAATATATATATATATATATATATATATATATATATATATATATATATATATATATATATGTATATTTATTGGTCTTTTGCAGAACGTTAGAAAGACGCCTTTTACCTTACTAGGGTCATTGGCATTAAATACGTATTCCTGCTGTTTTTCTAAGACGAGTTTTTATTTCAAAACACAAAACTTGCCATGCTTTTTTCTTTTTTTCTCTCTCTCTCTTCTCTCTCTTTAGTCTGGAGGAGTTTGTGAAGTCCTGTGATTGACTTCTTGATTTATGCTTCTACCGGAGTAGAACTTCAATGGAATATGCTCATGCAGAGTCAGGCACGTAGCCAGGATTTTGTTTCGGGGGAGGGGGGGGGGGGCGCCGCCCATGACAAAATGCTGTATGAGGGGAAGGGCGGAGAGGAGGCCCCAACAAAATGGAAGATTTCGGAGGGGGGGGGGGGGCGTCCCGGCTATGTGCCTGTGCAGAGTAATTGCTGCACTGCCGTAAACATTGCGCTATTCGAAAATTTTACGGAAAAGATCTATACATTGCTAACAAGACACATCAATAGAGGCACTCAAAGAACGATCAGTCGCGCTACAAGGACCGCCATAGGGACTAAAGTACTTTCATTCATCCGTTTCTTGATTATGTTGTTTCTAGCACCCTTCCTAATAATGATCAAATAGGTTAAGCGAGAGCGGTAATGAGAAAGGCGTATACCTGTATTATGAACTAAATTCAACTAATACAGAATCTTATCCCCTTCACTTATTTTCTTTTATGGTACAAAACGCATTAACAGTCCTACACTGGAATCTTAATTTTGCATATAAATTATGACAAAACAAATTCGTTTTCCTCATGTAGCCGCCGAAATCAAACAATTATTCGAATGACCCTCCGTCACATAAGTCAGCTCCTCTTTAAGCTGTTTCCGTTAGGGTCACATCTATCCGACTACCACTCAATTTGATCTCTTAGAAGCCCTCTACATCATTATCTCCCAAAACAACAAGGCCGTCTTCATTTTACCAAAGCAGAACCAGCAGATAAACGAAGGATAAAAAAAAAGATAAATTTGTTGGGCAGTCTTGTCAGTTTGCCGACAAATTCGACGTGCGTGGCTGCCTCGTACGCATTCAAATCGCCGTTAATCTTGCCAAGTGTCAAGAAAGAGACCGGCCAAGGCTGTGCCCCGGGCCCGACTGTCCGACTCGGATCGCGGCAACGAAAGCAGCCAGCAAACCTCGCTGGAACGACGAAGAAACCGCGACCGCCCTATTTATAAACGCGGTATCGCGCAAAGCAGGAATGCGGCGCGGCCCTCCCGTTCAGAGCCCGTATCCACTACACGCAGGGCACCGGCGGGAACTGCGGAGGTGTTTCCGACTTCTGAAGCAGACGTCGTCGGATGCCAACTCCGACTCGAGTTTGAGATAGCGCGAGAAAACGCATCGCCTTCGTCCGCGGTGGTTGGAGCGGAGATTCTGGGATTCGGATTCTCACGAAATGGAAGTGCTAGTGCAACACCCTCGCTCTTCGTTCGGACTACGCTACGCGTACTTCGTGGATAGGCGGCTGGGATGCGCATGTTCTCAAGAGCTCAGCCAGGGTGCTGCGAGTCGGATAATCGCGCGAGGACTGCCCGAAAGCGTCGTAGGTAGGTGGTTTTTGGGATGAGGAACCGGGTGATCTGCATGCTTTTCATCTCAGTGATGTCCAAAGCCAGGGTCCCGCTGCTAATACACCGTACAAAAGACGTACAGCAGACACTGTTTGAGGCATTCCTTGTTTGGCTCTCCTGTCATTGCACTGCCCCTGCACTGCATCTCCAGGAACTGTCTCCCAATACATTCGAAGAATGTATCTAGCAAACGTACTTCGAACAGGATTGAGTCATGTCCGCAGGCAATTTTGTCATCATATGTGCTGCATACACAGTGCATTTTGTATGATGTATAGCAGGCAGTGTGACAACGACGTAGGAGTGGCACTCCCTAGAAGTGCCGTGCCACGGCGCCTTAGTGACACGAACAGAGCCAAGTGTCCGACGAATGAAGCTGTATAGAACACCTAGCGATGCCATCGTGAGAACTTGGCAACCTATTCGACGCTGTAAGTACGGTCGCCTCTCAAATATCGGAACACGAATATCGATGAATTTGCGTAGATGTCTAAGAACGTCGAAACTGCTGATAACCATGCTTAATATTTTGACCGATGCAGCTTTAATCGCCGGAAGTACCTCGCACTGTCTTTTAGCATCGGATTTCTACTTGGAATAGTCGCAGCGGGCTCTTCCGCATAAAATTAGCTCGGAATTACCATCGTCTGTCCCGCATGCCTCGATGATGGATTCATATTATATCCAATTGTTCGCTGTGTTTCAGAAACGTGCGGGTAGAGGTTTCTTGGAAGGACTGCACGATATTTGGGTTTGATCGAATATCTATTTCGACGACGATGTATTTATAATTTCGGCTAAACAAAAAAAAAAAATCTCTATGCGCCGTGAAATTGAGGGACGGGAGGAGACAAGAGCGGGCGGGGACATCGGAACGCCGAGCTCTGGTTCGAATGATTAAAGTATGGTGCCTGGAACGCGTCTTCAACTGGTGTGTTTAGCGTGCTATCCCGCCCATACATCAAAAGTGGTCCCCAAGTGGCAACAAATGACGTCACAGAAGCCGGAGTGCCATGCTGTCGGATGTCGCGATCCTGGTGGTTGGTCGCAGAAATGCTGACGAAAAGCACGAGCGAACGCCAGTGTCGCTGCCGTCACGGCGTCCTAACTTCTGGCTGCCGAGGCTTCCGGTGGACTGTCATCACATGGAGAGCTACCTGCAGGAGGACAGGCGTCTGCCACATCTACCACCGCTGCTGTCACACCGCCAGGATCGCGACCCGCGACAGCATGACACTTTTAGGACGTCATCAGGTGGAAATCGAGGGACCACTTTTCTGGACGCGGTAAACACGCCAGTCGCAGTCGCGTTCCAGGCACCATACCTAAAAGCTAGCTACCTTCGTCTCCACGTCACTCGTCGAAGGCGTTCGAATGCGAAAGCCAAACGCCGGACGCCGGTGTTCCGCGTTCTAACGCGTTCGACGAGCGCAGTGATGGCAAAGGCAGCTAGGCTTTACTTCTACCCACTAATCATTCCAGCAAGAGCTCAATATTTTGACGTTCCCGCGCGCTCTCGACTCCCCCTCTCCCTCAGTTTCTCGGCGCATTGTTGTATATCTAGTAAAGGTGGACGAGGGCTACGATGACGCCATTTAGACTATGCTTCTGTGGCGGAAGTGTAAGAAAATTGTCTGGCGTCGCAGCCTGTGCGCTCTTGGAACAAGATGCTGACTGTTTATTTTAGGTGTTTCTCGGGAGTGATCGTAGCGCTATGATCAGGCATACGAAAGTTTCATTACTAACAGCGTTATATATCTAATGAAAATGTTTGGACATCGATTTGATACCGAGACCGCTTCATAAGCTGCGCCGTTTACAATATTCACTGACCAGTGACACTACGGAAACTAGGAGCGCGGCGAGACCAGAGCATATCTTGTTATCCTTTCTCGGCCAATAAAATGGCAGCATTATCTTTCCTCAACCAATGAGGTGGCAGGATTATCTTTCCTCGTCCAATAATATTGCAGCATTATCTTTCCTCGGCCCATAAGATTGCAGCAGTATCTTTCCTAAGCCAGTAAGATTGCAGCATTATCTTTCCTTAGCCAATAAGATAGCAGCATTATCTTTCCTCGGCCAATCAGATTGCAGCATTAGCCGGTAGGAACAGCGAAAAACGAATCACCAAGCCAGCGACCCTAGTTCTATTAACCTCAATTCTTCTTTTCTTTGGTCGCAATACAGGAGCTTGAATTTCCTACAAACAGAGTGTAAAAGTTCTTAAAGATATCTGTTAGTTCCGCGGGTACTATCGTGCGACTTGCGTATACAGGGTGTTTCACGAAAGGTGAACAAATTTTATATTTCGAAAATTTCGCATCGCACCAAAAAAGGCTTGTGTCGAAGCGTTTTGGATCCTTAGGGCCTTAGGGAGCATATTTAGGAAAAATTATTTAAAGTTCGGGGAATAATTAGGTTAGTTGAAGTTATTTTCCCTTAATTAAGGTTTTAAATATTGAGTTTAAGGGCATGGCTTCAATCAGAATCTTGCTGAGCATCATCGAAAAACACTAAATCAACAAATTGCAGAACGATACAAGGCACGCGCGGTATTTTACGGCGTTCTGAAAAAGCGCACAACTTCGACAGGTTTTAAGTTTCGGTTTGCACTCGGAGCACTTCTCGGCACCGACGGCACCGCACCCCGTAGAGAAATAGTCCAACTAACCTCTGCTGCAGTGTCCTCGCGCAACGCAGCAGAGGCTGGTTGCACTATTTCTCAACGTGGTGCGGTGCCGTCAGTGCCGAGAAGCGCTCCGAGTGCAAACCAAAACTTAAAAACATGTCGAAGTTGTGCGGTTTTTCAGAAAACCTTAAGATACCGCGCGTGCCTTGTATCGTTCTGCGATTTGTTGATTTAGTGTTTTTCGATGATGCTCCGCACGATTCTAATTGAAACCATGACTTTATTTAACTCAATGATTAAAAGCTCAATTACGCGAAACTATTTAACAACTTAATTATCCCGAACTTTAATCATATTCCTAAATAGGCCTCTGGCCTAGGACCAAAACGAGACAAGCCTTATTTTGGTGCGATGCGTAGTTTTCGAAATATAGAATTTGTCCACCTTTCGTGAAACACCCTGTATAACGTATATAACAAAAGAGTCCAACAAAAAAATTGGACTTACATATAGAAAATTTGTGATGCACTAAAAAAAAAGGAATCATCCCGTTCTTTAGGTTAATTTGATTCCTTTATAAATTGCATTTACTGGGATCCTCAGACGCACACCTTTGCGCAAAGTCTAACAAACAGTTTGGGCGAAATGGATTGAACGCGATTGATACTGGTTGTATAAATCGCTTTCTGAACTTATCGCGCTGGGATTTACTACAGAGGTGCCTGAAGTTCGTGGAAACTTTCGCTAAAATTGTGGAAAGATTGGCTCACCTGAGTATATCAAGAAAAAAAAAACCTACATTTCCTCTATACTTTGCATGTACACAAAACAAAATATATTGCGTTACTGTGGCACTTTTGCGGGTTGAATGAAGTGAAGAATAGGTAAGCCAATTTCATTTACTTTCCGTTTGATAAACTTTTCAATCGTACTAAACGCCAGAATAGCTCACAATGATTTTCTGATGATTTTGAGATGAAAAGCTTAGCGATACTTTTTCCATACACTAAAGCAGTTTTTATTTTCTTTCTTTTGACTCCGGAGGTTTCATGTATTCATACTCTCAATTAATGAATGCACCAGCTTCGAACACCTCTGTAGTAACTAGTAAATCCCAGCGCGATACGTTAAGAAACCAATTTATGCGGTCAGTTTAAAGTGCTTTTAATCCATTTCGCCCACGCTGTATGTGATAGACAATTGTCCAGAAGAACAATGATTCTTTTTTAGTACGTGTCGTGTGTAAGAAATTAGATCACCCATTTAATTACCTTTCGTGCGTTTCAACGGAAATTTCGAGGTTAATGCGACGTCATAATTACATGTTCGTGCTTCCCTTTGAATTTAGTGATATTTTGACCTCCCTCATGTAATATTTCGTGTGTAGGAAAAGAAGTCTCGTGTCTCAATAAATACACAAGTGTAGATCAATTTTCTATGTTTAAACACGGATGTCTACAGTCGCAGAAAAATCTAACATTTGTCAGAGCCATATGTGCATAGCATGCCTATGAACATTGAACCCCGGGATAAGAACCGAAATTCCATCTCCGCAACTCTTCCGTATCTATTTTCAGAACTGGTAACGTTAAAGAAACCCCACATTAAAGAGTTAGCTACCAAAGAGCCCGGTAGCTCAGACCGCGGGGCGGAAAGAAACATATCTGAGGGTCCCAAAAGGAAACGGTTGACACAATGCCCGTCACTGTGGCCTGTCCCCGCTATACCTGCCGTCACGGGCCTGACAGGAAGAGAGCGGTGCGGAACAGGACGGCATCGTCCAAACACACCGAACAAACTTGGCACGCGCCAGCAAAGGTTTATTTTAGCGCAGTTCATCTTGCCAGACACCCTTACTCTATTTATTTATTTTAGTCTAAGGCTTTTTCGTTTCATTCGCAGGGTTCCAGGCAGCGAGCCGCAACCTTTACCTCCGACCTAGAAGTGGAATGTAATGGAACTTAAAGTGGGTGAAGCCTACACGCCCTATAAATCTCTCCGCTAGCACTTGGCCCCCTTTTCATTAGCTGTGAAATCGGATGGGAGTGAATGAGGTATTCGAAACGAAGCGAACATGTTTGCGGCGTTGTGTTCCTTTATTTAGACTGTCTACAGTGCCCAAGATAAACCTCACTGAGCTTTTAGTGAATGTTTATATGAATTCCGCGTTTTCGCTTCGTTTCGGTGAAGCGAAAGGAAGCGAATCCATCTCGGAGATTTTTGGTGGGCAACTGCATGTCATCTCTTCTCGTGTGTGAATTAGCAACAATTCGAGGACAAATGAAAGGTCCATTGGCACAATTATTTAATAAAAAATGTGACCACATCCTAAGAAATCAACCTGAACAAGCTCGAACTTTTAATCTGTCGAAAGTTGGATTGGCCCAATACCATAGAGGGTGTTTATTGGTCATGGCCGTAGGTGTGGTAGAAATCATGTCAGGCTGTATTTGCATTATCGATCCATGTTTGATTCGTTACCTCTATCTAATGTTTCATGCCCCGATACAGCATGGCCACTGCAGGTCAAGCACGACAATCAGGATCTCCGAGAATTTTAATTTAATAATAAACGTTATCGGCAAACACAGCTAGTCCACCTAACAAGCATTTTTTTCCACCAACGTTATCCGGGAATAATCTGTGACCATGCTATGTTATCTGAAGTCCAAATATTTGTAGTCTCTAAGGAAGGTATAAAATACGATTTTTGCTGAAGTGCACGGTTTTAAAATGAAAACAGATTACGTCACACAACTGTCTTTTTCTGAAGCTGCGCCTGCTTCCCTTCAGCACCACCCGGATACAAAGCCCTTGTGCTGAAATTTCTTGGTCACCAAGGGAGCAGTAGGCTCGCTTTACTGTCCTTTTAACGTTCTTGTTTCGCACAGTCTTTCTACACCACCTATTTCTGCTCCTCTTTTTCTTGCTCTTTCCACTTCGCTCCGCGAGCTTTCTCACATTTGCTGCCCCTCCCGTTCCTGCGTGCTTGGTCCATAGCTCAATCGGCAACGCACTTAGCTTCCACGCTGGTGACCAAAGATCGATCCCTGGCACCACTTGCGGTTGGATCATATAGCGGTTACGGACTGACCGACCTACACATTTCGTGCTTACGCGGCTCCTGAGGTTGGTTGGCCCTATACGCTACCGCATTAATTCCGCTTTGAAAGGTAATCTTATAATAATAAGGCAGCATGGTAAATATCGCGAACAAATATTTGTCGAGGTGATAGCTCCATAATCTGGAATAAAATTACGCTTTCTTTGGCTTCGGAGTTTTCAAATGATGAAACTTCCGAAATCTCCGTAATATGATAAACATTGGCGTCATTAGAATCTTACAGCTCGTAAGAATAAAATAAGGTAACAGTTACTGCTGGTCGAATTTGTATTTTTCGCTGCGAAACACACAACGTCATTGAATGAGACGGTTTTCAAGGATTATGAAGATAATGACGGTATATGTATGAAGATGACCTTTTAAAGAAAATGCGGGAGTGTCATGTATCAAATGATCGAACTTCTTTTTTTAATATCGTCCATTAATACCCTTTTTTTATCTCTTCACGTGGTTCAGAATTATTCCAGTTTATGGTCCTTTTCCGAGAAGAGTTCTACGGATGCGCGAACTCACCGGAGGCAACTTGGAGGCAACGCTAGAAGACGTCTCGGTTATCTGTACGGGAATCATTGGGATTTCTAGTGCTCTTAATTAGCCTATTACTGTGGCATTACGAGTGACTTCGTATCCCGTGAGCGGCGTTGCACGTTGCTAGAGGTAACCAAGTGCCAAACAACAACCACTTGCGCGTATTCTTTTTTTTTTGCGTTCTATGTTGAATTTGAGTATGAAGGGGACAAGAGGAATTTCCAAATCACGTAACCAGGCATGTAAAGAAGAGAAAAAAAGAGTGCGAACATGTAGAGCTTTTGAAACAGGGCACGCGCACAGCTCTTCTCGGAAAAAAGTACCTATAGTTGCACGGACGACAGTACCTCTATAGGTACTTGAAACTCGTTTGTTCAAAATGAGCTGGTCACGTGACTTTCTCCAGAAGGCAGTTCGTGAACCTTGCGGTACGAACCGTGTATGATATGAAAAATTTATATTGTTCAATCCGTCGTTTTGTGCTACGTAGTTTTTCCTGACCTACTATAGTTCAACACTAACAAGAGGCTCAAAGCGCTTCGAATGGCTTGTAGTTCATCCTCGCCACAGAAACATATGTTACTACTCGCTCTAATGGCAACAGCAATGTAATGCACTTATACTGCATGAATCAACTAATTATCGATGCTTAGTTTTCTTCAATAATGACATGCGAGGTCTCAGAACAAGCACGATAAAACAAATATTTAGTTCCATGAACCTAGAGGAAAACAAAGTACATTCCTGCTCGCGCTGAATAAGAAAAAACAAAACAAAAACAAGAGCTCACATTGTATTGTACGAAAGAGTGCGCGTTTTGATTTGTGAGGACCAATAAGAAACAGGCGATTGTCGCTCCTTTTTTCAGGGTTTGCTTCTGCGAAGTCGAGGAATAACGAACTCATGCAGAAGACAGGGGTCCCTAGAAATGGTCAGTACGCTCTTTGTTAAATTTTGAAATTTTACACTCGGAGTCGCGCCAAGGACCGCGTATTGTTCGTAACTAGCTGATATAATAGTGCACGCCACTTGGTAATTTCATGTAACGTTCAAAGGTGTCCTACGAAAAGGTTTGCGTTATTGAGTGTCTATGTTTCTATGTTCCTGCTTATCGCCATTCAGTCATAATGGAGGCTCGAAGAGAGCTATAATCTTTGTCTGTTAGAAGCTTAACAGCTACCTACAACAACCATTTACTAGCTAAGCTCTGCAGTGTTGTCTAGTGTGAAAAACAGAAACAAAGCAGTAGTCACAAGCACGCGATACACTAGGCTACCACACCGTGAATCACTTGCAGGTACCGCGATGTTGCTGGCTTCAAACGAGCAAAAGAAACACGCTTGACACTGATGTCCTCAGATTAAGGCTCGAAACAAGAGCGACAAGAAAGCTATTCTGTAAACACGACCCGAGCAGCTGCCAGGAACAAATCGGACACTTCAGAAAACCGCATAACTCAAAAACGAAGACCGAAGCGAAACGAAGACAAGAAAAGATATTAGGCTCGACAGCAGCACAAGGCGTAAAGATAAGAAATAAAGCTTCCAAAAGCGGGGAATGACAAACAGATGCGGCGACGCACATCACCACCGCGCATGCGCGCGTCACGCCGCCGCGGCGCCCTTCCTCGGAGCTCGGGTCTCTCTCGGAAGGCTTCCTCCCCCCGAAATATGCGACAGGCGAAGTCGATGGGATCCTGCGCGTCTTCCTAATTTTAGCCACCGCCCGCCTGCCCTGCCTGCCTGCCTGCTTGCCCTCTCCGCCACAGCCGCCCCGCTGACGCTCAGCCTCGAACCGCGGAGGATCCCGCTGTCGTAACCGCAAAATCAAGCAAGTCCGCGTACCCGAGCTCGCCGCTACAAACAACGCGCAACCGCGGTGCCACCTCTGCCGACGGCGGGCGGGCTCCGTCAAAGCCCGGTCGCTCGGGGATGAACGATCGACGATGCAAAACTGGCAGCAAAAAAACGCGTCGGCCGTTATTAAAGGTGTCAAGCGCAAGCGGCGGCGTCGACGGGCTGCCGCGCGACGGCAGCTCATCAATTGGCGACGGGACGGCGTTCTGTTTACGGTCGACCCATTCCGCTACGCTAACCACGTAATAGGCCCGCGGTGCGACCGCCACGACGCGCCTGCGGACGAGGGAGACAGACACGCGCCTGATCGCGACGTCGAAGCGAGGCGCCAAACGCTCCCTGGGCGGCTTCGAGATATCGTCCTTCCCGATAACAACGCCTGCGTTAAAGTGCCTGCTCGGAGAAGGGGACATTATTTCGGTACGGGGGAGGGAGCAGCCTTACTTCAGCGGCGACGATTTCTTGGTGCTTCAGCGCCATGTATGTTCCAACTTCCATGTTATATGGTTTAGCGCAAGAGCAGATCGCGGAACGAGGCAATAAAAACGCTTTTGTTTGGGTAGCGCGCACAGCATGCGGTTTCCGTCATTTACGACATGTTCAATACGAGCTTTTCGAGGTATTTTATGAAGTCATATTGACACCCAAATACTTGTGTCAAGGCAATCGAGGATTCCTTGCGGATACTCGGAAGAGAGCATCATTACGAGGCATCCATAAAACTGCACGTCCTGTCACATAATGCTTCTAGTTAGGTAGACAGACATCACTATATTTGATTTTGAAAATCTCGTTTTGCGGTCATGATGAATTGTTTATCCAGGTGGTACATCAATGGGGGAAAAACAAATGCAACATAACTAATTGAAATTCAATCGATTCAATGTATCTATGGTATCGCTTTCTTTTATACAAAAATAAACGTGGATAAAAGGCGAGAAAGGTTATGCGACGTTAAAACTCGCAAACGTACAACAGTTCGATTAGATGAGGCCTTGAATATTAATATCCGGACCGATCCGGTCGCCACAAAGCAAATTGTTGTGTGTATGTTTATACAGCCGGAAGTTAGTCTGCCTCAGTGGGTGCCTGGTGTCTCAGCTGTAGATGAGCGATTTAGCCAGTGCGTTACAACCGCTAGCCTGGGGTGTTTAACGTGCACCACGCAGTAGTGCTACACGACCGCACGCCGGTACGATGCTCCGTCCAGATAGAAACGGGCAGGGGTGGGGATTAAACCCAGGATCCCTGGGTGATCCGGTCGCCAGGATTTCCTTTCCTTTACCACTTTTACCGCGATTTATGATGCCACCTGTGCCATAAGATAGATCTTAGTTGAAAAATGTTCACTACCTTTATATGCAGCATACAGCTTGCTAGTGTTCAAATATGTGTACATTTTGCAGGTTGGCGTTGGCAGGGAGTCAATCTAGTCATATTTCCTGGCCGTAACTTTAGCGTTAAGCAAGTACTAATCAATTCGACATCCTTTCAGGCACTGAGCACTTGAACTCTTTTGTTTGTAGGAGTGGACCCATTGTTTATGCGCTCTCACAATAGTAACAAAGCCAGAACTAGCGAAACCTCTTCGCACTAGATCAGAAACGGCGCACCGGCTCGCGCCACCAGATGTTAGTCTACAACAAAGGGAAAACGGGACATGTGCCTGCCCCCTTCTTCTCAGGCTGCTCGAAACCGGGCGTCGAACCGAACAACAACGACATTCATCATCGACGCAGCATGCGGTTCATTTCTGCAGGAAATGACTTCCCTTTCGGAAAGCGACATCTTCTCCAAAAACGGCACGTGCCCGCAGACAGTGTATGCCCCCTCCCCACCTCCCCGCTTCGCCTTTTCACAACCTCGCGTACCACACCGCGGCCAACTTATTACTACCACACGGACCACGGGCGCGGACCAGAATATCCGACCGCGTGTGCGCACTCGACCGCCGCGTCCTGTCCAACCGCTTCTATGTTCATTTTTTGTATGCGTGCGTTTGTACTCGTGCACGCTCGTGTACGCGTGTGCGTGTGTGCGTGTGTTTGTGTGTGTGTGTGTGTCTCCGCGTATTTACAAGACGACAGCTTGAGTCCACAGAAGGACCTTCTCGGGCACACCCCCGGCTCCCGGCCTCTACCCGAAACCCCATTAAGTTAATGGCGAGGGTCATTGAGGAGCGTTGTCACCCACTGTTCCACATTGCCGTCGCCACCGGAGCCCACGCCTGCCGCTATCGACCTACATGTGTTCCAGCCGCGTGCGGGTGGACTGGCTTGCTCGACGCCCGGGCTTCCCGCTCGCGCACGCGGGAGGCACCCGCACGGTTCCCTTGTTGTGTGCATGGCGTGCGGACTTCCCGCTTTACGGGTGCATCTTTGCCCGGTTTTGAACGGGCCATTTAACCGGTCCTGCATGATGAATGGCGACGGAGAGTGTAGAAGGAGGAGAGCAAACAAGTGGTTTCGTTCGAGTGGAACCCTCATTGTTTTCGCCTTGGTCCGGTACCCGTTTGTTTGAGTCTTTAGAACAGGCTGCATAAATTCGTAAACACAGTGACACAAATTATTGAGGTTGTGTGGCCGATTGGGATTGTTAGAGCTGCGCATTGAAATTTCGAAATAGTTATTTTTCTGTATTATTTGTCTTGTTCGTTTATATCGAGCCAGATTTTTTTTTATCTGGCAATCGATAAAGCGATGTGAATTACTACTTGATTTTGTAGACTGCCTGCACAGTATCCTACTATAAACTCCAAGTGTTAGTTTAGACGAGATTTTCCCATGGTGGAACCTGTATAATTGGGAGACTCACAGTGCATCGCTGGACCGTTCAACTATCTGAGATAGAAGACTCTAATTTTAGTATAAACTCTGTACCCGGTGAAACTGTTTATCGAGTTGGCAGAGATATGGAAGTGTCAAACTTGTTTCACTGTAGTTGGCACGTGGAAGGAACGTCAGTACTCTCTAGTGCAGTACAAACAGTGAGGAGGGTGGAG
Source organism: Ixodes ricinus (assembly GCA_037355805.1). Classification (NCBI taxonomy): domain Eukaryota; kingdom Metazoa; phylum Arthropoda; class Arachnida; order Ixodida; family Ixodidae; genus Ixodes; species Ixodes ricinus. The sequence goes on along the minus strand of JAZHYW010023204.1, from coordinate 89,536 downwards.
CTGTATTCACGCTCCCCTTCATACGTGAGGATCGTTATGAATAGCATGAAATACTTACTTTGAGGCCCTTGTTCATAAATTAAATGCCCTTGCGCCTCATTTACACTAAGTATACAGCCACACCATATTTATCTGCAATTTCATATTGAAGCCAATTAAATGAAAGATGGTATAACGTTCTATACACCGAGGACTGTACTCCACTTCCTTTTTCCTCTATGAGGTAATTCCCGTTACCTTTTGTATTCCGGCCCTTGCACAGCAGATGGGGTTGAAAGTCTGCAAGCCTACATCTTGAGAAATTATGTAGCGAGTTACTATATATTGTTTTGTGAAGTCATCCAAAATTATTTTCAGCAACATCTGATTTGAATGCCTGGCTGGCAGGCTGCACGGACTTTACGCTTCTCTCTAAAACTGTTATTACTTCTATACCATTGTTTTTTCGCCCTACCTATACGCTTGCTTTAGAAAACATAACAAGCTGTCCAATTTGGCTTGTGGTACGTGAGCCCCGTACATACCAGACGTGTGACCTACTAAACAAATTCAACATGCAGCGGTATTGATTTTATGACGAGGGACACAATATTCTTAACCTTGGTTCATTGGAGCACATTTAATTTTTAATCTGCACTTTGTTTTGGTTAATCTGTCTTCGTGCATACTCGTAAAAATTTTGTTTCCTAAAATAAAAATTTTATTCTTGATTTATGGTTTCTTTTTTTTTACAATACTCAAATCACTGTAGTTTTGCCCAACTGAGGCAAACAAGATTTTAGGCTGGGGCCACACAATACTTATTACCCTAAGAGAAGCAGTGCAACGGAGGGGTTTAATTACGGATGTTCATCTCTTTAACGTACGAAAAAACAACCCCGACAATATTATTTCTTGGAGAACCAGCATGATCATTACGTCTCTGAAGTAGGCAATATGATACAAAAAAGCGAAAAAAACAGCGTTTTGTACAAGACAACATTGTTTCACACAACTTCACGCAAATAATATATGCTCTACAGAGTCTAGATTATCTATCAGATTTCACACAACTTTAATAAACACGACTGCCTTTCAAGTAATAAGGTGGGTGGACCTACGAGCAGCCGCACATGTCAGCTCGAGATATATGACTTGAATCAAATCTAGGCGCTTGCACGAAATGGTAACTTGAGTTGTCGTAATTGAGAAACGCGACACACTGAGTATGCAAAGATTTAATTAGTCGTCTTCTCCAAAGGTTGCAACCGACCGTACTTCGCTCGCGAAACGGTAATCGGAGGAGGCTAAATTGAAAACAGCGTCGGCACTCGGCACCATCCATTCTTGAGCGGGGCTAACCGTATTTGCGCCTTGGTTGCGCACGCCATTGCCTCTTCCCCTCGACCAACAAAGATCCCCCGCGCTCCCTTCCCTGGAAGCGGGGCCGGGAGCTGTGGGAAGAGATCATCTGCTTGCTTTTCTCCTCCCCCAATCCCGCGCCCCTGCTTCACGCCACCTATTAAGCGTGAGAGGATTTAGGTGGGCTTTGGGCTTACAGACGCAATTTGCAAGTTAAGTAGCTTCTGCTTCGCGTGCTGTGTGCGTTGTTCCCGTCTTCTGCTCTCCTGGGCACACGTCTTTCTTTATTAGTCCGCTTTTTTTTTATTCTGAACACGTGCAATAAGATTGTTATCTGAGAAAAAGAAAAGAAAATAGGTAAATGTACGCACCAATTGTATTGTATTGGTTGCTGAGATGAACATTCTGATTCAAGATCGGTTACTCCGCGCTATGTTTTCTTTTTCTGTGAGTGGTTTGTCACCCTCTTGTTAGATATATCACACGATGAGTTGGTAGAGCAGAAATCAGCTCTACACTTTCAACTTGAGCAATAAAGAATATTGGAACTGTGCAACCAACCTAGTCGAAATGTGAGCAACATGGTGTTTGCGAATCGCCGACCTCTGCATGGGGCTTAAGCTTGCAAAATGTAAATTAATATAGTACTATCTAATAAAACGTTATGAAAGCTATACACCGAAGCCTGTAGGTCTCCCTCATGGCAAGAGGTTACCCTCCCTTTACATTCGCGCCCTTCTAGTACCCCGTATTATGAAAGTTTCTGGTGATTATGCCTTCTAGCTCACTACATATAATATTGTTAAGAGTGACATAACACTTGAAAGAAAGAAAAAAAAGGATTCGCGGCTTATTTGAGTATGACACGGTATGACTGCGTTGTAGCTACTATATATATATATATATATATATATATATATATATATATATATATATATATATATATATATATATATATATATATATATATATATATATATATATATATATATAAGATTAAACTAATTTCGGCGGAAGATAGTGCTGTCTTTAGTTATAGAGTTCATTTACATTAGTTAATAAAGTAGACCTGTCGTTAAAAAAGAAAAAGCAGGGGTTGGGGGGGGGGGCGCTTTTTTTAGAAAAAAAGCCAGAGGGGCCTAAGTTAAGCCAAAGGATTTCTACCTCCTCAAACGAAAGGTCTTCAGCCCTCTGTTATCGACGAGAACATATATGAAGAAAGGGGAGAGTAGCAACCCTGCTGCAAATTTCACAGACCATCTTTGAAGTTGTTGATTTTCCACAGCAACAATTCGTTTTCAATTAAATACTAGTTTTCCTTGTGACAGCTACGAAGTTATTGTATGGACTCCTAAATTTTACTTGGGAAACTATTATACAGTCACATCACTGTCACTGCACCTAGAGTCTGGAAACAGGAATCCAGACAAATACCCTAACATTTGGATTGGCCACTTGAACTTCTAAAGAAAAGAAACAATGGTTATAGGGATGCCGAAATAACAACCCAAGATGATAATTCACTAAAACAAACATATATGTTGCGATGGTGATAAAATGCATTTACACAAATAAACACATCGCTCAGACCTTTTCTATATGTTTATTTTGAAACCGTTATCTTGATTGTTATTTCAGCATCTAACCTTTGTTTCTTATCTTTAAAAATTCCAAATTGACCAATCCAAATGTTAGAATCTGGATTCCCTATTTCCAGACTCTAGGTGCAATGACAGTGATGTGACTGTACTCAATGTTCTATGTCGCTAATAATCCATACAATATTTTCGTAGCTCTCACAAGAAAACGTATTTAATTAGTAATTATTGCTGTGGAAAATCAACGACTTCAGGGGATCTGTGAATTTGCAGCAGGGCGGCTCTCTCCCACTCTTCGACATATGTACTCGTCGTAATGAGACGAGACAGAATCCTTTGAAGTTTGGCCCAGGCCAATCTGGCTTTTCTTTTTAGCGCCCCCCTTTTTGCCTCTTAGCCTTTTTGGCGACGGAACCCAACTGTGTCAATGAACGTAACACTGTCTCTAAATAAAGAGACAGCGCTATCTCATAGAATCAGTTTAATCTTTATATATAATAATATATATATATATATTATAAGGAAGGCTTACAACACAGTCCTTCTTCGCTCTCAAATAGGCATAATCTTTTTCTTTTTTTCTTTCGAGTATTATGTCACTCTAACAATAGTATGAGTGAGCTAGAGGCATGTCACCGAGAGCACAATAGCTGGTACTAGAAGGACGCGAATGAAAGGAGAGTGACCTCTTGCCATGAGGAGATTTTGAGCCTTCGTGGGCAACTTTTCGTGATGTTTCATTAGATGATTAGATAATTACTATACTCAAATTTACATTTTTACAACTTAAACTCCGGCTAGTCGGCGATTTGCAAACATGTTATGCATTTGGGTAGGTTATTTGCACAGTTCCAATGTGCTTATTGCTCAAGTTAGTCTTGAGAGCTATATACGCAACTCGTCGTGTGATATATCTAACGAGAGGGTGACAAATCCCTCGCAAAAGAGAACATAGCGAAGATAATTCGATCTTGAATCAGAATGTCCTGACGGCAATACAATCTGTGCCACATTACCTATTTCTTTGCTTTTTCTCAGATAATAATACGTATTCGAATCAAAGAGCGGGCCTAATGAAGACGTGTGCCCAGGAAAACTGAAGACAACACTTGTATACATAACGAAGCTTCTGCTGCAATTACGTCTGTAAACCCAAAGCCCATACAAATCCTCGCCCAATAAGTGACGTGGCTGGGGCGCGGGACAGGGGAAAACGAAGCAGATGATCTCTTCACCCGCAGCTCCCGGCCGCTTCCAGGGAAGAGGAGCGCGGATCTTTTGTTAGTCGAGGAAGGTAATGGCGTGCGCAGCCAGGCACTTTGAGCTCCCACGCTCGGAATGAATTGGTAGCAATTTAGCCTCCTCGATTTTCGGTGAAGTACGGTCAGTTTGCAACTGGAAGACGACTGTCAAATCTTTGCGTCTCAGTGTGTCGCGTTTTCTCAATTGCGACAGCTCAAGTTGCGAAGTATACTAGATTTGTTCAAGTCATATATCTCGAGCTGACAAACTCTCGTAAGTCCACCCGCCTTAATATGAGGAACTTCAGTCGTGTTTATTAAAGTTGTGTGAAATCCTGATGAATATCGGAGCTCTAGTCTAGGCACCATATTATTTGCGTGAAGTACGTGAAGTACAATGTTGTCTTATACGAAACGCTGTTTTCGCTTTTTTTGTATCATATTGCTTCACTCAGAGACGTAATGTCTGGTTCTCAAACATGTACTGCTCCCTCTTAAAGTAATAAATGACAATATTGTACAGCCTAAAATCTTGTTTGCCTCAGTTAGACAGAGCTGTGTTGAATTTGTAAAACTAAATCAAGAATAAAATTTTTTTTTGAGAACGAAAATTTACAGTTTACCTGAAAAGATACTCAAGAACAAGTGCATATTAAAAATTGAAATAATACTCAATAATTGAGTTAAGTATTGTCTATCATAAAATCAATACTTGCTCCATGTTGAATAACACGTCTGAATACGTACAAAGCCAATTAGCAACTGATATGTTTTTCTAAAACAAGCATTAGCATGAGTGAAAAACAGTATAATGTCTTTATTTTAGAGACAACAGAAGTCAACAGCCTGCCAGCCGAACATTCAAATCGGGTATTCTTCAGCGATGACTCGCAAACAATATGAAACAACTCGCTGCATAATTTCTCAGGATAGGCTGCGAGCACTCCTTGCCTGCTGTGCAGAACCGAATACAAGATGGCAGGGAATTACCTCTGTGAAAGGGAAGTGAATTGCAATCTCTGAATGAAATATGGTGTGGCTATATACTAGTGTAAATGACGCAGAGTACGACTATTATGAGACAGGGTACTCAAATGAAACAAATGCTATTCATAACGATGCGTATGAAGAGACGTGAATACAGCTCATCCTCTCGCTGTTTGTATACTGCACTAGAAGTACGACGTTCCTCACGTACTTGGCTACAGTGAGACAAGTTTGACACTTCCCTCTCTGCCAGCTCGATAGCAATTTCACCGAATTTTGGATCATTAGAGTCTTCTATCTAGTTAATTTGTCCAGCAGTACATAATCTCTGTTCCACCATGAAAATCTCGTCTAGAACAACGCTGGGTTGCTGGTAGGATGCGCGCGGGCGGTCTACAAATCGAAGTAGTAATTCACATCGCTTTATCATTGCCCGGGTAAAAATCTGGCTCAGTATAAACGAACAAGACTGAAATAATGCAAGCCTTTCTTCGAGAACGCTCTATTTAATCCCAATCGGCCACTATTATAATGAGCAATGATATATGTTACAAAGTAAGGAAATCAAACGATGCCGGAACTGGAAACTGGCTGTGGTTCCACTCGAACGAAACCACTGTTTGCTGCTCTCTTTCTGCACTCTCCGTCGCCATTCATCGCAGGACGTTAAATATTTAGTTCGCCGGTCACCCGTAAGCGGAAGTCCACGCGCCCGTCGCACACAATGCGTGCGGGTGCCTCCGCGTGCGCGGCCGAAACTGGGCGATCGAGCGCAAACCCGGCGCGTGCTGGGCTACCGCATGTAGTCGATAGCGTACGGGCGGCTCCGGCGACGACGTCCTGTGATTTTCGCCATTAAACAATGGGGTTTCAGGTAGAGCCAGACCAGGGTAGCGTCGCTCTGTGAACAGGCTGTCGACGGAACACACACACAAACACGCACGCGTACGAGCGTGCGCATTGGCACGCGTAAAGATGAACATGAAACTGGTGGACGCGGCGATCAGGTGCGCACGCGGTCGGATATTCTGGTGCCGTGGTCCGTGTGGTAATCAAGTTGGCCGCTGAGTGTGGCACGCGAGATTGTGAAGGGAAGCGGGAAGGTGGGGAGAGCATACGCTGTGCGGGCGCGATGCCGTTTTTGAAGTGTCATGCGGAAATGGGCAATCGCTGCGTCGTTGATGAATATCGTTGTTGATATTTCGACGCCTCGGCAGCCTGAAGAGGGCAGGCACGTATTTGATTTTCCCTTTATTCAACAGACTGGCAATCTGGTAATGACCAGCGCGCTAACAATGATCTGAATGCGAGAGAATTTCACCTTCACCTGGCTGTTTGTATTGTGAAAGGCATAAAACGTGGATCCACTGCTACAGAGCAAAGTTCGGTGCTCAGTGCTGAAGAATGTCGAATTGATGAAACTAAGTGCTGGCCGGGAATATGACTAGATTGACTCTCTGCCAACGTAACCTACGAATGTACGCCTGACGAACACTTTAACAAGCTATTATCGCACAAAGTAGTGAACATTTTCAACTAGATCTATCTTTATGGCAATTGGCATCATGACATGTGTTCGCGCACCCGACAGCATGGCAATCCAGCTGCATGACGTCATTTGTTGCCACTTCAGGACCACTTTGATGTATGGGCGAATAGCACGCTAAACACAGTCGGAGACGTTCTAAACTGCTCTTTAATCATTCAGACCAGGGTTCAGCGTTTCGATGTCCACGCCACTCTTTAATCTCCGTCCCCTCAATTCCTCGGCGCCAAGATTTTTTGCAGACAATTGAAATTATAAATACATCATCGTCAGAGTATTATATCCGGTCAAACCGAATATCGTACAGGCGCTCAGAAACCTGTTCTGAAATACAAACGGGCAATCGAATAATGAACCTATAATCGGGCGCTGCAAAGACGAACGATGAAGTTCAATTTTATGCGGAAGAATAGAAATACTCAGCAAGACAGACGCGAAGACCGCTTATGGCGATTAAGCGTCAGAAATGATGGCGCGGTTTTCAGCGCAGTTTCACCTTGTTTATCTAAAAGATTCATCGATATTCTGTTCCCGAAGTGGACGCGACCGCGCGCTGACCACGTCAGCAGATCGCGAGAGTTCTCGCGATGTGTCGCTTAGGGTGCCTACCGTTTTAAAATAAAACTTTAGGGTGGCGCCAGCTGGTGCCACTTTTCCCAGATCCTCTCACCGCCATTTCTTCCCATTTCTTGGCCTACGCTAGGCGTACACGGCGCTGGAGTTCTAGCAGTCTCCTTGCACCGGCAACATGTGGTACTTCCGTTTTCCGTAATGGAAAGGTAGGGCTCGTAGAGGATGACGTCGTCGTGACTGTCGCTCTCTTTAAACTCGGGTGTTTCAAATTTTAGTTGCGGCGAAGTGTGCGTTGCTTTAATCAGGCGAGTTCCCGCGACGAAATGGTATACAGGCAACGTGGCTACCGAGCCTCGCCGTCCGTGGGAAGCGTGACTCACAACCCCAACGGGTGGCGATTATCCGAGCGCTGCTCGAGTGTGACAAAATGGTCGACGAAAACAGCAGTACCGTAACAACGACGTAGGCAATATGACAATCGCGGCAGTATCTGGAACGTTATCGCTACAAGTAACAGACGTGGAGCGCCTAATTAAATCGCTGGGTTTACTATACGGCTTCGTTCGTCGGACGCGCCTTCGTGTCGCTGGGAACGGTGGCATGCCGCTCTGGTGTCACGCTAACGCTGTACATCATGCAAAGGATGCGCTGTGGTAATGCCCAACGTATGATGACGAATTGCCTGCTGAACAGCCGACAATCCTGTTCGAAGCTGTTGCTAGATACATTCTTCGCTGCACGTGATGAGACGATTCCTGAACAGTGCGGCGTCGCAGGAAGTGCCTGATGCAATGACCGGAGAATAGGCAAGGGAGATGCCTTATCAAACGGCTACGTCTTTGTACGGTGCATTAGCAGCGGGACCCTAATGACGAGACATCACTGAGATGGCATGCCATCACCCGGTCCCTCACCCCAAAACCACCTGCCTGCTGACGCTTTCGGCAGTCCTCGCGCGATTATCCGACTCGCTGGCACTGGCAATCTGGTATGCGCATCAACCGCTATCCGCAGTACGCGGCGTAGTCCCAGGGTATTCGCTAACTCCGTTCGTGATCCAGTCCAGAATCTCCAGCTCCGGCATTCACCGCGGACGAACGTACGCATATGCGCGCTTATCTCCAGCTCAGTCGGAGTTGGCATCGACGACGTCTTCAGTCGGAAACCTCGCGGTTCGCTGCGAAGTGTTCACGGGCTGCGCGCATTCCCTGCTGCTGTGCCGCGTTTATAGATAGGGCGGTCGCTATTTCTCGTCGTTCCGGCGAGGTTGCTGGCAACTGTTGCCGCGTCAGAGTCGAACGGTGAGACGCAGCGTAGCCGGTCTCTTTCTTGACGCCCGGCAAGATTAACGGCGATTTGAATGCGTGCGAAACGGCCACGTCGAACTGTTAGCAGGCTGGCTGGAGCATCCTTTTTTATCCTTCGTTTATCTGCTGGTTCTACTCTGTGTAAATGAAGACGACGCTCTTGACACGGGAGATAATGATGAAGAACTTCTAGGATCAAATTGAGTAGTGAATCCTAGATGTGACCCTAGCAGAGCATAACAAAAGGGGCTGACACCATGAGCCAGACGGAGGAATCATTCGAATGATTGATTTGATTTCGTATACGTGAAGAGAAAATGAATTTGTTTGTCATAATTTACTAATGCAGAATTAAGATTCCAGTGTGGGACTGTTAATGTATTTTGTACCATGAAATTTATATAAGGGATAAAAATTCTTTATTAGTGGAGATTTGGATTCATAATGCAGGTATGCGCTATACTCATTACCTGCTCTCATAACCTATTTGATCATTATTCGTAATCAGAAACGGATGAGATGAAGTACTTTAGTCACCATGGCTTGTCCTTATGGCGCGGCTGATCGTTCTTTGAGTGCTTCTATTGATGTGATGCTGCTGCTGTCAGATCTTTTCCGTAAAATTTTCGGATAACGATGTTGCGGCAGTGCGTAATTCTCTGCGCAGACACATAACCGGGACCTTCCGAAATTTTCGCTTTTGCAGGGTTTCCTCCTCCCCCTTCCCTCATACAGCATTTTGTCGCGGGCGCCCCCCCCTCCCCAGAAACACAATCACAACACGTGCCTGACTCTGCATGAGCATATTTACGTGAAGTTCTACTCCGGTAGAAGCATAAATCAAGAAGTCAATCATAAGGACTACAAAACTCTCAGATTAAGAGAGAGAAAAAGAAAAAGCCTTAGCCAAGTTTGTGTTTTGAAATAAAACTCGTCTTAGAAAACAGCAGGAATACGTATTTAAACCAATGACCCTAGTAATGCAAAAGGCGTCTTTCTAACGTTCTGCAAGGAACCGCATATATATATATATATATATATATATATATATATATATATATATATATATATATATATATATATATATATATTTAAGACATTTTATTTTGGTTTTACTTTAAAACAAAACAATCAATTGCACCATTTGTTTTCGTGTTTTCTGTAAGCCACGAGATGAACCCTATGGAGTGTAAAAGACACTCAATGCAACCCTCTGTGCGTCATCTTACACAATCGACATCCCTATCCGCGCCACTTGGCTACGCATCTTATATGTCCGTAAGTAGGTTGATTCTGTGATTTTTCGATGATTCCCAGTAAGATTCTAACTGAAACTATAACTTTATATTTTATCATTAAAAAAAAGCATATTTACTGAAACGTATTAATTTAAAAAAGACACTACCTTCAATGGTTTTCTTAAATTGGCCCTTTAATGTTGTCAGAGATTGTCTATCAATTACCTTGTAATGTTCGAGACGTGCTTTTTCGCAAGAATAATTTGCCTCGCGTTCATTAAATACGCATATGCATAGAAATCGGAACAATACTGATAGTATGCTGTGCTGTAGCTGGTAACTGAAACCTGAAGAGGAGTGAAATGTGCGCAACAGAGTGTGCAGCTTTGTCGGCAATTTATGGAATCTAGAAACCAACTAATGTATAGAGATATAGCAAGCAGTCAGAGGAACAGTGTGACTACAGCGCTGGTCAACGCCCCTCTAACGACCACGTGCACAATCACTAAATGAATGCTACCAAAACCGTCATTGTTGAACAAGTTATGGGCTTGCTGTGTCCAGAGGCTCTGAAATAGACGCTGTCTAGTGACAGGTGTTCGACTGGCTGTCACTGCTGGTAACTTTGCTGACTATGTCTTTTTTTATATTCTGTTTTCAGATTACTGACAACCTGGCATTAAAGTCACACCGCAAACGGGGCCCGCTCGAGAAGACGTTGACCGAATTCCAGCAAGAACTTTTACAATTTGTGCTGACCACGAAATTCGGCGCTTGCAAAAGTTGTTTCGCTTTGCCCAAAAACAAAAGCAAGGATGTCTACTGCGCGTGGAAATCTGAAAATATAGCTTCTTTAAAGCCCCACTATCAATTTATCATTGATGAATGACCACGCAGGCGTCGTATCTTCAGGGTAAAGAAAGTGAGAACTATTTTCGCATCTTCCGAGTTTCGATTGTGATTTTGCAGGTGATTTTCTCTGCACGTTTCCCAGCATTTATGGTCTAGCGCAGCAAACGCATGCTCGCCGGAGCCTGTGCGGCTGGCTATAGAAAAATAGCGATAGTTGTGTTTTGATTTGGCTGCGTTATGCACTGACGTGCAGAGATCGCTTGCGACGCGTTTGACGTGTTTGTGTGTCTCTGTGCGTGTACGTTCCTCGCAGAAGGTGTCCCCGCTTTCCTGCATTGTCTCAATCAGAGTGAGCATATCACCGTAATATCCATGCGATCTCGTGAACCAACCTCGTATGTTTTATTCGCCGTTTGAATGTCTGTTAACGTCAAATACCGCGTCTCTTGAGGGCCTTCGAATCAATCACGTAAGCGATCCGTATGCATCAGGATCATTCAACGCACACGCGTATTTCGGAGGAACGGAAACGAAGAAGAAACACGTTATTGCGTTGTCTCCCGTATGTCATCGCTATACCCAACCCGCTCGCGTGACTCTGATCATTCGAGTATATCGCTCATTCGCTCTTCCACCGCACTCCATAATGCGTCGCCTTCGTCATTGCAGCAGAGCGACAGACAAGACATCTTCGTCCGTGGCGGAGCCTGTTTCTTCGGTGGGCGTCACAGGCAGCAAGCAGGCCCGTATGCAGCCGCGTTGTGGCGACCTATCAGGGCGGCCCATCTATCCATATCTGCGCGTTCTTGTTTTGCTCCCTCGGTCGGGGAACAGCGAGGAACGACGGGCCGATCTGTGTTGGTGCCCCGGCGCGTGCCAGGAGACGACTTGCCGCGAAGCGGCGAAACCCGACTACGACCCGGGGAAGTCCGGCTTCTCTATGGACATCTCTGGGTCGCGAGGATTCTTCGGTTGCATAGCCTCCCTCCGCGTATCCAGTGGTCCGCGGCGGCGCTCCGAGCGTTCCCAGACCCCCCTCGTGACCGTGCTGAAGTTGGCGCTAGGGGCAGAAACGGCATCGTGGATGGGCAGTGGTTCAGACAGCACGCTTGGAAACGTTCGTGGTATGTTTAAAGCCCGTGTTACCAACTGTTGGGACATGTCCCTAGGCGTAAACGCTTTTGGAAATATTTTCAGGGACATAGTGACGCCTGACGTTTTCACTGGAAAACCGAGACTTTGCAAATGTATGTTTTTTTTGTGCATTTTTTACGTTTTAGAAATTATTTTAAGTCTATTTTTTTAATTCAACGTTGCAAGTGGCTGTTTTTACTAACTGCGTTGTTAAAAAGATCAATTGAAGCCGTATCGACGCCGACGGTCAAGTTCAACACATTGCGGCTGGCTGCCGCGGCTACTTGGTGCGCTGTTCGACGAAGAAAATATACATTGCTTACCCCTTGCGCCAGAATGATACCCGCATTCGTACTATACTCTTTATTCAGTTTCATACGGACGTTGCTTTGAACTTAGGCTGTTAGACGTGAAAACTTAAACGCCAGTATTATTTTTATATCGTCTCTTTACGAATTCTGAAAGTCATTAGGAAGGTTCAGCATACTGTTATCGCAGGATATACCAGTGCGGTACGGCTCCTGGCGCTCGCTGCGGATCATGCTTCGAAGTCGCAGCGCAAGCTCACGGTAGAAATACCTCTCGTGTGGTAACCTGCGGTAACGCTACGCTAAAGCTGCCTGTTGAGGCGAACACCACCTAGAAGACAAAGGCCTGCCCATGACGTCATTGTTAGTGGATCACAGACCGGGCCCGAACGACAAACACGAGGTCACTTATGTACACACGAAGTAATGAACACAGGACGGATCACGTTATACATATTTCGTGAAAGATGTCTCCTTCTGTGCTCCTTCCTATGTGTTTATACTTTCATGTGTAAATGAACCTTACCAACACGCTCGATCTTGAGTAATTCTTATTAGTTGATGTCGGTGTTCCCACACCGAAATCAACCAATAAAGTACTTTCAAGATCGAAACGTGTTGTAAGGTCCCGCAAAATCGTAGAAGTAAAATCAAAAGCAGTGCAACAAGGTATAAGAATTAATGGTGCATAGAGTGCACATATCATACGAAAGAATTTCAAAACCAACTGTACGTGGAAAGAAATATAAAAAAACGATTAAATGGTGTAATTTTAAGTAGATATTTGATGCGTTCAACACCACAATTTATGCTAGACATTTTATATACGAGCCTTTAAGTTTTTTCATATAAAAATACGACAGACTCATGAGGCTATGATATCATAACGCGTCGACAGTCATTTTTTTCTTGTTTATTTATAACTGATCGCGGGAACTGCAGTTTGTTTTCCTTATTTTTCCAGACCAGTTCCATGACAGAGAAGTAATAAAATATCCAATTAAGGACAAATTTAACACACAGTGTTAGAAAACAAAACTTTAGTGATTCCAGAACCAAGTAGCAGCGCGTCTGAAGCTTGCTCGTTGGTGTTAATACGATTCAGACATATTTTACACGTGTAAGGACGAGGCGTAAAGATTTTTCTTTTTTAAATTTAGGAGCAAGTTGGTTTTTTAAGCGTGGCTGTCGGGCTTTTCGCGCCAAAACAGTTGGAAACACTGGTTTAAAGTACCATTAAATTTTCTCTTCCATCGATTGCTCTGCTAATAGATCTAAATAACGCACACTAGGGCACAGAAAGTAACAGAAATGAGCTAGGATTCTGCCGATTCATTTCAGACTCAACCCCTCGAAGGCTCATTTGAGTGTTAGCGTCTGCTCGTGTTGTACTATCTTGGACACGGCTGGCTATAGCGCGCGCCAGCGGGGTTGTTCCTCTTAGCCCGTGAATGCGCGGAATGGCACTTGCCACGCGGGCTGTGGGCTTGCTTCCAGTTTGCAGACTCCTCACCACTCGATCGCCTGCTTGGTACAGACAGATCACTCCAGAATGACTGTCCTAATGAGCTCCGGCTGGGTCCACATTCCTTCGTCCAGGTCTGCATGGTCACGGACGCAGAGCGGGAGGAGCACCTGTAACTGGTTACTGCTACGCAGCCAATGAACAGCAACATTAGGCGATAGAAGACTGAAACAACGAATCATAAAGAAAGAAGCTGCGACTTTAAGTTTTCGCTATTACTAAACCAATTAGCCAAAATAAGAAAATTAAAAAAATGTTGAAGTATGGTGGCAGCGCTAGGATGTCACTTCGGTGTTCTGGTTTGTTTTGGAGCACACGTCCTATCTTACAGGGTGGTTGTGCTCATTGCCAGATTTCGAAATCCTAAGTGGTCAGATTTCACGGTGCGAGAGTTTCCCTGGTCGTAAATATAAGTAGAGATAGATAGCAAACATTAGGTGTCACTGGGGTTCAGGCTCTGTTTTACTATTTCAGTGAGATTGAATTGGAGCTCAGCTATATTGTAAACAAGTGTCTCTTGATCTTATACTTGGTGAACCGTTGATGACGTTATATTTATCCGTGGTGCTTCAGCCATCAGAATAAATATGGGTTGTCCCTGAAGTGTGAGTTCCTAATTCGTAGTTCAAATGCGCGAGCACTATGAAACAATAACAACAGATATAATACAAAAGTATGCTACTTAATTTCTTGCATTCCATAGCTTCTTTCTGTGCAAAATGAAGAGTTGGCAATAAACACATTTTCTTCTAAAAGGTATAGCTCTTGCAGATTAAAACAAAACTGCTTATAAATGATATGTATCACTAACTGACTCACGCACAGATATGCCGACCCTCTTAAACACACACGCACTCCCTTGCGCACAAAATGTCTGTCGGTTTAAAAGAGCAATTAGTTTTAACCAGAAAAAAAACTTTATCGACTGACTAATTTTAATAACTATTCACCAGGTCAAAAGTGGGGGGCTTCCATGGGGTTGTCAGGGCATCGCTTCCAACATCGATATTTGAATCACTTTGAGGCACGTTCCTTGTGCGACAAACGCGTAGAATATAAATTAAATTTTCTTGCCGCTATACGCCGAGGCAAGTGTTCTGAAATCGCGGCTTTGAGCGCATCCGGAACACAAACGAGAAGCTCACGCCAATAAAAATAAAATGCAGCATAGCAAGCCCGCAGGGGCGAGGCGATGACGAGAGTGGCGCAAGCGCTAGCCGTCATTGGTGTATAGATCGGGGGAAGCAGAAGCGCATGTACTCATTGGAGATAGAAAGGCACGAGAGTGCGTATGAAGCAGAGAAACTTGCACCCCATGCGGTATTTGCCTGACATGTACTTCCTTCTCATTATTTCCTCCTACATGCATTATGTTTCGTTTGTCGTGCTGATAGCACTATCTACAGGGTCTACAAAAAGGCGGTGAGGAGATCTCTAGAGCTGCAGGGAGACTTTGTTTGTAAGTATAGTGTCTTATATTCTAATCGAATAAATATTTCCGAAGTAAATAGCTTCATCCATTACCGCTCATAAAGTGCCTAAATTTTAGCCAGCAGCTGGCAGCTTTGTGTCTAACTTAAAAACATTTCTCGCACGCCGTCTCTTCTACTTCTGCCATCAGCCCCGACATGCACGGGTACATGCTAGACCAGTGCTGGGAATAAAACAAGCTGGATTCACCAATACGCCCAGTGTCTCGAGATTGCAGGGGCTATACAAACCGATATTCTCCACGTTATCTATAATATGTAGTATTTATGATGTGTCAGTGCTTCATCTAATTCCACCGATTGAAGCGGTTAAAAATTCTAAACCGGTGCATAGCCCTAGTTTTTAGATCAATTGGCCAAATCACAAGGGCTGGGCGTCGAATTAAAAATTTCAGCCCAATGATTCCCTGCCCCTTTTAATCGACTAATTAATCTGATCCAGTCCGTTTCGTTCCATTCCCATGCACCACATTCTAGAGAAGTCAAAGAGGTACTTTTTAGTTGCAGCACAGCTGATAATCTGATGAGGCGGCACGCAACATCACAAGTTCGATTACAGAAACAACCTCCAATGTGCAGATTGAGACAGGTTCAGGACACTCACACTCAAAGATTATTGCTTCCCGCGCACCTGGCAAGGAAGGTTTGTTGATATTCTCTGGTGAGAGGCGATCTCCTTTGATTGTTCCCAATAGTCTATGCTGCGCTAAACGGACACTCGCACGGCGTTGATATGGCCGGGATGCACGTGTAACCTATTCTGCACTTCTACTGTAGTTCCACATCTTGCCCCCGCAGTTTTACTTTAGGTTAAAATTGCGCATAAATTTTTGCCATTCATACAAATGTACTCGTTCACGTCTTGGAAGCGTGGTGAAAGCGTTTAATTTTTACTCTCTTTGGTTCCTCAAAATTTTACCATTAACCAGTTAAAAACATTACTGGCAGATTAAAGCATTAATCGATTCATCAGTGAGTTAATCGAGCCAATTGCCCCAGCCCTAAAAATCACGCCTACAAACGCATGATACGCACACGTACCAACAGACGTAAATGTACCACAGCCTAAGAGCCCCCGCGCGCTGATACAAAGAAAACACGCACGCACGCCCACCGTCAGCCCCGCGTTCTACGATGTTCTTCTATGTCCCGACAGCTGCCTTGGTTCTGTAACAATTTCTCGTCTCGGTTATCCCAGGGTCGTTCCCGAACCACTCTCTCTCTCTCTCTCTCCTTCTTTCTCTTTCGTCTGGTCACTTCTCTTTTATTCTCTTCTCTTAATTCCTTTACTTGGGGCTGTTACGTTATTTCCTTCTCTTATTCTGTTTTTCTCGCCGCGTCGTTTTCCCGAAATCGTTTTCCTTCTAGCGGGAGTCGTCGCCAGCGCCGCCGTCTCGACCCTTCCTCATGTCTTCCATCCAACAAGTCTGGTCAGCAAGAAGGGCTTAGTCCTCCCCTCTCCGACGACGAACCGTCCGTCCCCCGCCCGCCGGGCCTCCGGAGTGGGTCCAAGACGTCGCAGAAAGCAGCAGCAGCAACGTCGGCGAACGTGCAATACGTATACGGAGAGGGTGGGCAGGAGAGCGATGGGCAGAGTGATGACGCGGCTGGGATTCTCGAGGACAGCAAGGGACCACGAGAAACGACGACACACCATAAAGAACGTCAGTCGAGACTACAAGAGCAACGAGCAGTCGGAGAAAAACAATATGGCGGACATCACATGACGAGACGTGCAAAGGCCGCGAGAGCGCTGACGCGACATGGGTTGAGGCAGTCGCGTTCTGCTTGCAATCACTGTTCGGGTGCGCTTACGGTTTGTTAGCAATCGCTAAGCAGCTCCACAATAACGAGTCAAGCAGCTTGAAAATAAACGCATCGCAGAGAACAAGCTTTGTTAATATTTTTCTCTAAGTAACAATCAAATGAAAATAAAAAATACCGCCTGGTTTTAATTAGATTAGACGCTGATGGGGAAACCGGGGAGGAAAGGGGGGGGGGGGGTCCCAATTGTTGCTAAGCTCTCCAGTGACAACTTTCTTTTTATATAGAAAACGACATACCAGGTTTCCTTTAGAAAGAAATGACAGTGGTTGGTGACGCCGAACTGGAGCAGCTTGCCACGCCATTCCGACGACTCCATCTGTAACAGAAAGATATCTCTTTAGACCGCGTAAATGTGAGTTCTTGTGCGATACTCATCGTAGTAGTATATAAGTAGGTCCCCAAAGATTTCAGGGCGATTGTTGTGTATAAAGCCTTCTACGGCGGCTGCATTTCAGGCGACTTCAGAGCGAGACATACCACGAAATTGAATAAAAAATTTTTTTTGCCAGCCTTGAGTGCGTGTTCTACAGACCAGAGAGTTTGTGCTATATAACTACGAGGGGTTGCTAGTATGCATGGAACGCCTATCCTTGTAATGACAACCAACCCTTGTACATGTGTACGTCAACATAATTATGTGAAAAATTGCATCAGATTTCTTTTTATATTTTGTCGTCATATGTCACACGATTAGTCATCAGAAGAAAAATAGACCAAGATGCGAATTTGTTTCTTTAGGGAATAGTGCTCTTGCGACTACCGGATGAGACATGCAAATGGACCCTGCCAATGGGTGTTGCGCGGCACTTCAATTTTGAGGATTCGACATCATTAAGGCAGCGAGACGAGAGAGAGAAAGAGAGAGAGATAACAGTACCTTCTTTCTAAATAAATAAATTTCTATTTTGTAGCAAGTTTTCACTGCAGTACGCGTTGTGCGCGATTTCCCGAAGTAATATATGCTGTTCCGCCGTCGGGCATTACTAGCCGCTTAACCGCACGGCACAAAAAGCCCCCTTTGTGTGCATATTTAATCTACAAGGGTAGTTAGTCGTCATTGCGAAAGAACGTGTCGGAGTTCTTTCCATCACTTATTTACTTTTGTAAAATTTTATAAGGATTTTACTTACTATCCCCTTATCTCATAAACGTAGTTGATTGTCTGCACCACTGGATACTGTACCTAAAAAGTCAGCCGCCATGAATTTGCCAATGGGAAAACAGTCTGTGCTGGTGATCATTTCAAAGAGGAAAAGCTGTTTATACATATACGCATTGGAAAGAAATGTACACTGAAATTGGACAGAGCAATGTTCGATGCCTGGTGTGATCGATGATGGGAACCTCTAAATCAAGCTCCACTGCTTATGACGAATGACTTGGTTCTTTGGCAAAATACCTGATAATAAGTTTACCAGCACTGTCAGAAAAAAGTAGCACAACTGGTGGAAAGAAGGGATGAAGCTTGCCTGCGATTGAACACCGACAACGTTTCTTGCTGCGATGGTGCAGCCACAGATTGTATGTTCTAGATAGGAGCGTTTTTGATTAAATGTATGGCGAGAGGTGGACACCCACGTTTCTTCAAGAACGCGGGTGTCTAGAAATAATTCACCGGCAAAAACAGCAACCTGGAAAATAGAGCCGGCTACCGCCATAACACTATTTATAATAAAAACACGTAAGAGCCATGTTAAAACGAGCCCACGTTATGTCTCCCTAAATAAAAAGAAAAAAGCGATCGTTCACAAGTTCTGTAATGCGAAATTAGAAGCGCAGCTCTTGGAATTATTTGATATTGAGGCGCGCCGTTTTCAACAATCTAGAGAAAGAAATATATATATTCTGGTATTCCTCGCCCATCCCTTGTCCGAGAAGAGATGTTAGTTCACTTACATCTCGTCTGGAAGCTCCACTGTGCTACGTCCTGCGCATGAGACTGATGGCGTCAACAACTGTCACTAACCCGGCCGCTACACGTAGTTCCACCAACGATCTTACAGACGTGCCAAAGAGCTCAAACGGGTACATGCACACAGGCCCATACGCATGTTAGATGACCCAGGCATGTACACCACCGACACACGCAGGCGCAGTAGTGATTTTGTTTCGGGGGGGCCGCCCATGAGAAATAAAATGTCGTATGAGGAACGAGAGAAGGAGGTCCCAGCGAAAGTGAAGACTTCGGGGGGGGGGCCGGGCCGCGGGCCACCACGGGGCACAGCCCTGGATACGTGCCTGCCACGCACGCATGCACATCGCGTTTTTTCATGCCTGCCTCCCTGTGATTTGTGAATGTTGGCAGCGCGCATACTGGCAACTGTAGCCGCCACCTCCTCCTCCCTCTCCTTCCCTGTTCCCCTCCCTTTCGTGTCACGTCACCCATGAACAAATTCCAGTTTCTCCACTAGATTACTTGGCAGGAAGGTGACTTCGCGTGACCTCAGCACCAAGTCGATTTCCCGCTAAGTTTGGCGAAGGAAACTGAGTAGGTGTTAAGGTCATATGACGTCAGTTTTGCACATAAATTTAGCAAAGAAACTGAGTGCGCAGTGATATTATTATGGGACGTCATCGAGGCCTACGATTTCAATTCCCGGTTTCTTTGCTAAATTTAGCGGGAATTGCGGTGGTGAATGAGGACTGCTAACGTCCCTGATACGCTGCCGCGCGAGTTACGCCGGCGGCGGCAGCGGCGGCGACGCCGCTATGTACGGAAACGGGTGCCCTGAGGCGCCGCGTCTCTAGAAGCAAGCCATGCATTTCAAGTCCATACATGCCGGATTGACATTCATCCCAGAAGGCATTTTATCCGATGCTGGAGCAGAAGAAGTGCACCTTCTGTCCTTCACTGCCGATATTTGCAGTCGAGGACCTTGACAGTTAGCAGCCGCGATATTTCCCCGACACAACGTTCTAATAGCAAGGCGGTCCCCCGTTATGCTAATTTTATTGCTCGTCGTCTATATTTAAAAGTTTGCCGACACACGTACACTTGCGTGCCGCGATCGGCGTCAACACAACATAGACGCATTTTGGGCATTTTACGCGAGACCAAAGCATGAACGAGGCATCAAATTTTACCTACTAGCTTGGTAGCCCGAATGGACTTTCCACACCAGATTAGCACTGCTTTGATTGGCATCTTTGCAGGCTAAAATGAAATACAGAGACGCTAACATTTTCACATATTCACGTACTATGGAAACCGGTAAACAACCATGTGTAGCACTGAAATAAAGTGCTCGCACGGCTTTCTATGGCTGATCCGCACACTTTTGATGCGAGATTTACCGGGTGTCGATCCCTAAAATGCCCAAGGTACATGTAATAGCTGTAGTCTGGCTTCCTCAACTATAAAGCGTAATTTGAGCTGGACTGGTTCAGAACCCTTCTCTCAAGGTTACTATGGTTCTTGTTTTATTATCTGAAAGCACATACTTACTCGGTAGCTCTGTAGAATGGGCGCTTTTTTTCTCTTTTTTTCCAACCGAGCACGTTTATTTTTGCGTTTTCGGCTTTCATAGGATGTCAAAATAAGGATAACATAAATTAATTTAAAATACAGCCGCAATAATGTCAAAAACTGGGCCAGTTGTTTCTTGTTAAGCATGCTGTGGTTAAAACAGCACAAAACACAGGGGCGGAAGGGCAGAAAATCCTGCGTTGCTTGTTTCTTCCCTCGGTCCGTGTTCTTTTGTAGCTGTTTAAATCACATTGTGTAGAAAGAATAGCGTCATCGCAGTCACGCATTAAACGGACCAATTTTGAAAAAGCCTAGCACCAATGCGGAGGGCAAGTTCGTCTGCTTCTCGCGCAGGGGTAGCGGTGACGTCAGAACGCCGAGCCCTGATTGGCTGATCGCGGTCCCCTATCTGAGCGTCGTCTGCTCCTTTGCAACGTCGTCTGCTCGCAACGTCGTCTGCGTCTGTCTTACCTTTCCTGCGACTTTTGCAAGTGGAGAGGCCAGATTCACGAAACTATCTTACGCCAAAAATATGCGTAAGACAAAACTTAAAAACAAATTCGTATTCACGAACCGAAATTTTCGTAAGTTTTGCGCAGGTTACGACAAAATCCTACGACAGCTCCGAAGCTACGCACTTGTTACGATCAAATCAGCATGGCCGACAGTGTCGCGGTCGCGACGACCAACGGACGTTTATTTTTCTACGTGCGCTTCTCTCGCGTCCCGACTTCAAGCAGCAAGAAAAAAGTAAAAAGTACTTGAACCAGACCACGACGAACAAGAACGCTGGATCCACAAACACCCGGGAAAAGCTCCAACGGCCACGATTCCACCGACACCGACCAAGCGAACTCGGCAGATAGGCCTAGCAGCCACTCCGACTCGGTGACCGTCTGCCCACGACCGGCTGGCGTGCTGAATGGAATGTGCCCGCGCGACCCTTGTGAACCCTTCCCGTATTATACTGTGATCACTGACCTCAATTTTAGATTAAGAGGTCAATCTCTTCCTCTTGTCATCTCCTTGTTTTCCGAGGCAACGGTGACTCTCGCCGGTGAAAAAGCGGTGAATATCCGACAGACGCAGGAAAGGTAAAGGAGCCATCGCTTTGACTAGCAGACGTAAAGCAGACGACGTTAACTGCGCCAACCCGCCGACGCCGTTAAAGAATGAGGAGTCTTGCCGCACACGAAAAGGGGGAAAAAGTATTTGGGAGGGAACTTGCGGACACTAACACGCTCACTCTCGGTTCTTAGCAAACAAACCTCGGCGTCTCGGGACACCTCGCCAGTGAGTACTTTGACTTCCCTCCTTGATGCGCGTCTGCTAGTTGTTCGACAAAACAACGAACCGCTCGAGTTATTTCGTCTGCCTTCTCTGAAAGGCGAAGTCGAGCTCGCTCGTAAAGACCTGCACTTCCGAAAGTCGCAGGAAAGGTAAGACAGACGCAGACGACGTTGCGAGCAGACGTTGTTGCAAAGGAGCAGACGACGCTCAGATAGGGGACCGCGATCAGCCAATCAGGGCTCGGCGTTCTGACGTCACCGCTACTTCCTTTCTCATGCGCAGAAGACGAAAATGAGCCCACTTGCGAGGCGTATTGGATTCGACCGATGGTTTCCCAGCGTGCCCCAAGGCATCTTCCCCCGGAGCTCCCAAGTTTTCCAGAAAGTAGTTCCGAGACGCGTTGCAGCCTGCTGCTCAAAGACACTGCAGCGCTGAGCGGTGTTAGCACATCGCTCATTCCCAGTGGAGAGGTCAGGTAGTCCTCCGCCGCGCTGATTAATCGCAGTGTGACGAGATATACGCGACAGGGCAGACTACGGGGAAGTTACCCCTCGCGCTCCATTAATCTTCACGGCGGCCTCTTCAACCTTCGCGGACCTTTGCTTGTCATATCGCCGCTCGGATGAGCAGCGTTTCGTTACATATGTTGAACGTGCCAGGTTCAGTTGACTGACTCTGTTTCCAGCGGCTGAGAAGCAAAGATCTTGCTGTTGTATTTGTTCTTTACATAAGACGTTTATTAAAATCTACAGAGGCAGTTCTAAGATAATTTATTACCACTAATGGGGATAGAGCAATAAATTACGAGACTGATGTACATCTTGATTTTTGGCGTTTACAGAAGAGGCTGCAATCTTAAGTGTAATCTGCTTAACACCGCGCTTCAAATAAAATGTTGCTTTTAAGAGGGTAATTTCACAACCTGCTATATTCAGAAATGCAGTTTACGCTTTACTACCAGTTCAGTACTTTCGATAAGTAATCTTCATAACGCCTGAAAGTTAAACGTGCGTGCGCGTTGCGTTTCAAGAAAAGCATGGCTTTCCAGTTACAGGAGCAAATATTCCACCAATGTACTCTGCAGAAACAACGCGGTACACTGGAAAACTCAACCAAAGTACGTGTATAAAGACGGTATACGCTAAAGTACTAGAGAGTTTTAGGAAACCGTTTTTGCACATCCGATACGGTATGATGAAACCTCCGGTACGAACTGCGCATGTGCGAGTCTTCTGTGGCCTACTTTAATGCGCCTTTCGAACCGTAAGGCACGATAAATGGCCGACATCGACAGATCCCGATTCATTAGTAAAAGAGCTATTTCGATGTCGGAGGGAGCGTGCCGGGCCTCTTACATTAATAAAATAGCTCATGGTAGTGTCTGGCAGGAGCGCCATAGGTGACGCTTAAGTGCATAAACTTGGTGTCAGCGAACAGAAAGAAAAGAAGAAGAGAGAAAACCCTACAGAACTTCCACTTTAGAAATAATTTAATGTTCAGTAAGCCGCAGGTTGCTGCGCAGTGACTGAGTTGGTTAAAGCGCTGGTTTCAAGCTCGTAGCAGAACGAGGACAAAGGGTTCGAATCCGAGGAACCCACACAAAATGTGTTCTTTTTTAAAACATGTAATTGCATTTTAAGTTTTTAATTATTTTTATACGAACTTTCGGATGTGCTTTTCGGGCACATATTACCCGTTCTACAGCTGCCATGATGGTATGAGGGTTACCTAGTAGTAGCAGCAGAGTGAGCAACAGTCCTTTGCGTCAGGGCTCTCGATGCTCGCTTTAAAAACGTTACATGAGTTAAAAATTTTCGTACTAATGCTAATGTACATATATGCCCTAAAACGAGCTTCCTGAATATTTGGTTGATAATTAAAACAAAGTTGACAGCAGTAAAGTGACAGCAAGTGTTTTTCTCTTTCTCTTTCGTGGTCGTAACATCGCGGCACGACGATCGGTTCTGTACGACCGTGGTCGTCTGCTATATGTACTGTACGCGATCGCGAGTGGAAGATGAGCGCTGATGCGGTTGGCATAGCCAGCCTCCTCAGCCCAATCACGAGTGGCCTCGTCCCCTGACACCCGGACCCAGCCGTTGGCTCCCAGCGTCTCCGGGATGCGCGGCACCGATCAGCCAAAGGTGTCGATTCCAACTGAGGCTCACGAAACACCTCCTCTGTCTCCCTTCTTCGCAATACTCTCAGTCCAGCAGCGCCGATCAGACATGGTGCAGATCCCCCTTCCGTGAACCTGAATTGCTCGTACGACGTCCTCCTTGTCCATCGACGCCAGGTCCAGCGTCCCATGCCTATAGCCGCCGCCAACTACCACCTTCTCTTGGTGCGCAGACAGTCGTACAAATAACTTCTTTTTAAATTGTTTTCGCCGAATAGAGCCAACCCCAAGTCGCCGTCGAAGGGCGGAGCGCCAGTCTTGTCGGAAGCTCGTCGGCTCCTTTAGCAGACGAACATTTAAAGCTTCACAGTGCCAGTGGTGACACGCCGTGGGGAGCCAGATTTGGTGTCCACGAAAGCGTATTCATTTCAGTAAAATAACAAGATGAATTATGAGTAGATATACAAAGTTAGGTTCTTTCGATTCTCGAGATGCGAATTTTATATACTACAGTTTCTGCAATTCGTAAACCTCCCGCATACACATAAACGAAAATCTGGCTTTTCTCGATGAGGCCGATGCAGGCTGTACCGATCGTCTGGCAACCGTCTGCAAATACGGAATTCCCCAATGCCGCTTTCAAGGTACATGATCGGTCACACGACCGATCCAAGGTATCGATCGTTTTTGACTATCGATCGTATTTTGTCCCGGTTCCCTAAAATTCTCTATTATTGCGACCGTAGTACACATTTACTACTTATTTACAGGCACGACGACTGACATGACACCTCAAATATTCCTAACACTATCGTTGTGATAATTTTGTGGAGCTACGAATGTATCGTTGATGCATTATGCATCCGTTATGATTTGTTTTTTCTTGACTATGAAATTTTAGGTAGTTTCAAAACAAAATGAATATGTATACATATTTTAACTGTATATTTTTTAAATCAAATTCATTTAATTTAGATTACTGTAGCTAGAAAAAATAACCCTGCAACTCAAAGTGTATTTGATATGATACACTTCTGCAAAAAACGTCTCCAAAGAAAGCGTAGCAGAAAGGCAATGAGAATTCATGCTGTAACGTATCCGATACATATTTTTGCCACCTGTCTAAAAAGACTCCTCTAGAAGGAGCCATTTGGCTGCTCGGCGCTTAGATGCACAGCTTACTGACTGACCGGCGAAAAGTTCGGGAAAACGCAGCTTCATGGCAGTGCTGCTATAGCTTCCAGGCTACGATATCTCTGTTTAAAGAACTGCGTGAAAATCGCTGTTGCACTGTGCTTGAATGAAGAGCAAAAAAAAACTGTTTTCGCCGCATCCACAACGCATGAGGACCACTGCGTCGTTAACAGATATGATACAAGAAGTATATCATCATTTTTAGATTAAAACTTGAATAAACTTATTAATAATATTTAGAATCATGTTTTATAGTACCGAACACTCCAAAATAATTTCATGTAAAATATGAAGTCATGCATTCTAGGGTTAATTATTTATCACTAGATGCATTTTAGATACTGCCATATACATTTAGCTATCTTTCAGATAATTGAAAGCTTTTTGGTTGATGCAAATCCTGCCATACAAGAACTAAAGCAGATTGATTTTTTTAGTTAGTAAAAAAAATTCAACCTTTTTAGGTTTTTTTGCGTTTTGATTTGCTTGAAGTATGGCATTAATTTCCTCTTTTTATTTCTTACTTCTGCGTTATGATTTGCTCTGCAACAAAACAATTCCTAATTGACGAACAAATCGTAAGGTAGAAAGAAACCTTCACCTTCTCATTTGCCCAGAAGAGCACTGCTTTTCTCTCGTATTCAGCCTGCTATCATATTTCTTGCAAGATGCCTATTTTATTTAGATATAAATCAGATACACCAGAAAGCCTCAAATGAGGTAAAAAAATATATTGCAAATTTTAGGAGGAAATGTTTGATCTAAATTAGGTGTCCCAAATCCCCGCCGCAATCCGTCTCCAGCAGGTCAACTGGCACAAAGATAAGCGCGTGTAACAGAAACGGCAACGCGACGCTGACCAAACGCTTCGTATCCATTCTGATTCGTATCCCGCTGATAATGCTGTGTCATATCATAGCACGTTGTCATCACCGATATTTATGTAACTACATTAAAAATATTTTGCGTTCTCGTGTATATTCTGCTTAGTGTCTTGTGTCATAAGCGTCGCGTATGTCATCATCAGCCTGTCCTACATTTGCATTAGTCTTCTGCCTTGTACGAATATGGCAACGTTCTATGCGCATTAATTTATCGAGCTGTAGAGTTTTCAGGGCTACAGTTATTGTGTAATGTCGCAGTTAGCTAAATATCAAAGTATACGATATATTTAACTGTACTATTACTCGTTAGTCTTGTTATTCACAAGTAGGTTTTCTATTAACGCCTTGGATTCTTTTGTAATTTTTAACTTCTGTCTTGAAGTGCTTATCAAATCTATTTATTCAGCGCTTTTATTTCTTTGTATTTATTTTTATTCGCGTTTTATTTTAAGGCCCTAAAAACTTTGACGGACTCCTAATCCGTCCCCTTACCTCAACTTTTGGAGATCCCTGATCGAAATCGCCACTTAAACCGGTATGATCACTGATCTCTATGTCTATTTGCTGGACCGCGTTTGCCCAGCTCCGCCTATGGACCGGAATGCGGTCACTGGCGGCCATCTTTAGATAGAGTTATATCATCTCTAGCCATCATTGTAATATGGCGGGCACAGGCGCAATCGCGCAGGTCACGATAAAAAAGCCGTGGATCTAGTACACTGTACCGTGGGTGATATTTCGTGCTTGATTGAAGTTGTTCAACGAAGCAGATTCTTGAAACCCGGCGCAACGGTAGCCTCCTCTTTGCAGTGGCGGTCCTAAGGGGGGCGGGAGCGACCCCCCCCCCAAACGATCGCTTTTTATGATTTTTATTTTACAGCCAATATATTTTTTTTTACAGCCTATATTGCGAGCAAAGGTTTACATTTCCGACTTGCAAATAGTGGGACTAACAAAAAAAAAACTTTATTCAAAAAAAGTGTGATGTCTCTTTTTTGTTATTTAAGCAGCAATTTCAACCCCCCTAAAACCAATGTCTGGGACCGCCACCGCCTCTTTGGGGACCCGGCGCAAGTTCTACGAAAGCGCCGCGCGGAAAGCAACACAGCTCGCGACCGAAAGCAGACTCCGTAGCGGCGTCTGCTTTCGATGCTCTTTTCGATGCGACTTTTCGATGTGTGCAGTGCTGCCAGTTGCCCGGTACTCGCGATTTTGTGGAACTTTCACCGGGGTCTCAAAGATCGGGCTACCGTTCACGCCGGGTTTCAAAAACATGTTTTGTCAAATAATTTCAATCAAGCTACGAAATATCACCCGACCCTATTTTTGATCGGCAGCCTCGCCTGCCACACCTGTACCAAACGCTGTCTGCCATGGATGGATGACAGTGGCTGCAGGAGCTGTACCTGGCTAGAGGTAATAATTCTACCTAAAGATGGCCGCCAGTGACCGCTAGGGTGCGTACATGTCTGTCTGTCTCAGGGTGAAGACATTTATTGCTGCCCTGAATGTGCCAGCGCGTGACGCTCGGGCAATCGGTGCGTGACTTGGGCGGTAAAATGGCGTCTATGCATTGCCAAAGCTACGCGATCGAGCTGAGTGACAACGGATCGCGCGCCCTTCAAAATGCATAAAAAACTATTGGGCGGAAAAATGGCTGAGATGTCACCACTCAAGCAAAAGCGCGCGTGTGTATGAAGGCACTCAAGTGACCGCATTCGCAGAGCGGGCAAACGCGATCGAGCAATGGTCATTGAGATCAGTGGGTATGGTTTAAATCACGATTTCAATCACCTTGATTTTGTTCCCCAACCTGTTTGGAATGCCTTGCGGACGCGCCATACTCGTCTACTCCAAGGGTTCATCAGCATGATTACGACAAGTTTCCGTTCATTCAGAACACTTGTTGTCGTGAGATTACGCGAGGAGCTACGGTTCGACATTCCGTAACGGACTGCGCGCGCCCACAGTCGTCTACTACCGGAAGCTCCCCTGAGTCCTACTTAGGCTCAGACACAGCTGTTTGCACTCCCGTGTACCTCCTCATCAGGCACGTAACTGCAGGGAGGCACCATGGGGCCCAGGCCCCCCCCCCCCCCCCCCCGAAATCTTCCATTTTGCTGGGACCTCCCCTCTCCCCTCCCCCTCATACACGTTTTGCCACGGGCGCCCCCCCCCCCCCCCCGAAACAAAATCCTGGCCACGTGCCTGCTCCTCATAGGGACGCCGAGCAAATGCCTCAGGTTGTGGATTGTACTACTGTCCTGAGATCGATTCCTCCAGCGTCGCTATGTACATCCCGCTAATTATGACTAAGATTCATTAATTATTACTAAGAAATCATATAGAAGCATTCGTAGTAAGAATGCTTCTATGTGATTTGTTTACTTATGTATTGCCTCATACGGGCTATGTATGCTTTTTTGTTGCCTTGTCCTGCGTGTAACGGTTCTTTCGCCCTCAAGCGTTGCGCGTTTTAGCATGGAAACTAGCGCATAAACACATTCTTCGTTGAAACATCGCGCCACTCGAGAGTCATATATTGTATCTCGTTGGAGGATCATAAGAACAGGATGCCTCAGCTTAGAAATCTAAATATCGTAGGCACATTTAGAAAGTAAACCTGAAGCACCAGACCCGCCAAGAGGTGCTTGTCCGCTTTTGTTGCGCAATGCAACACTGTCTAAAGAAAGGGAAAGAGGACGGTGGGGGCGCTTCTATATTTAAAAAAGCGAGTGGATTCCCGTGCGCACCATTATCCGCTATGAAAAGCCCCAAGGCTCGCAAAGCACCGTGAAAGGAAGAAATAACAGTATACAAAGCAGTTGTTGACCTCGTGTACTATACCTCTGCTAATGCGGGCGGAAGGTGCGCTCCATGAAACTTCTACGGAGTTGTTGCGTGCATATAACGGCGTTTATGGATGGGTGCTTATCCCGACAGCTCAGGATACAAAACCGGGGAAACGGGATCTTGTGCAAAGGCAAACAGCGATGCACGAAAGAAAGCGAACGCGCAGCACTATATATTCGGAACGTACGAAACCCTTCCCTTGGATTGATTGAGTGACGCCTTGACTAACGGTGGGTGATTAGCCCAGTTACGCTACAATGACTGTTGTCTCTTTCGATTTCAGGAGTGTATATTTCGTGTTTTTGTAAGTCAGAACACAGTCAATGGCTCGAATAGAGGCAAAACACGAACACAGCTATACTAA
The DNA here is from genome assembly GCA_037355805.1 of Ixodes ricinus. Lineage (NCBI taxonomy): Eukaryota > Metazoa > Arthropoda > Arachnida > Ixodida > Ixodidae > Ixodes > Ixodes ricinus. Next base: position 60,399 of record JAZHYW010023204.1, on the reverse strand, counting down.
AAGCCTATACAGTCACGGGGCATTCGCTGCACTTCATCTGTCGAACCGCTGATAGAACAGGTGCAGAAAGGTGACGAAAGTCGTGACTTTCGGATTTTGACGATGTTTTATTGATTCGACGGGCTCGTAGCGTCGGCTGCGCTCTGATTTAAACGCTGGTTTACACATTTGCTTTCTGACTACGACCGACTACGCAAAAACCTGTTTTTAAGACTCTGTGACTGCTGCGGCCACAAGGGTCTTAGAAGTGGCTTTGAGCCTCTCTAGTTGTATACATTTGCAAATGTGTGAGCCAGCCGGAAGGCGAAAGGATACACAGTGCACTTGTGTAGAACATTCGCAACTCCAAAGCCCTGTAGATGGCGGGGCGGTATAGTCGCAAGATGGCGGAAAAGATGGGGATACATTCTGCAGGATTTCTCGCGCGCCTACTCGCAGACGCTGGTCAGTGCGCTAGAATTAATTTATTTGGCTACAAATACGAAGTGGTCAGGGCCAGAGCATATTACAGGTGACGGAGATGTTGACGCATTAAGAACATTAACGTGTTGATTTCTTAAAAGCCGCATTACGGAACAAAACAATTCCTATTTTCCGCACAGGCTTTTTTCTGTTGAAACTGCATGATGCACGAACACGCCGACCTAAACCGTGCGATAAAAGCAGCACTATATAGACCGTCAATCCCTGCCACCGTCTCCGCCCTCGTCCCCATTCCTCTGGTCCTTCGTTTGTCCCCGAAAGGGCGAGCGACGGGCTGGAGTTGCGAATGACGATAAACGCCGAGCAGTCGGATGGGCTGAAGTGTATTCCTTTAATAGCATACATAATTCTGTAAACGAAACTGTATTCCTTCGAAGGTGATTATTCCTATTAGCCGTTTATGGGCAAGGTGTATCGCCCAGTAATAAAGCATATGTATAGAGCTACTGTATATCCATTCGCATGTCGGATTTCCAAGTTAATTCATTGGGTGCACTTAATTTCACGCCCAAGGAGAACGGTAAGCGCCCTGCTAGCAAAGCGGGCTAAGGTAGAGCGATGACTTGTTCTACGGATGCTTCCTCCAATAATGGCTCTATATCTGTACTCAGATTCATGATTTGTAGGGGTTAACCTTCACGTGAGTTGCATTTTCTCTGACTTGGCAGTCATGTGCAGGCCTACCCATGGGCCTTCTCTTCGTGGTCAATACTTTGTTTTCTTCTAACTGCTGGAGGAAAGTCGGATTAAAAAATAAAGCGCTCAGTATTCGTAAATACATGCGAACCCGCGAACTGTACGTTGTTTATTACAGCAATCTCTTAATAGCGGCATCGCCTATTTAAATTAATTATTTATTTAATGAAAATGAAAAATTACTCCATAAGTTAAAACCGGCATCTTCAGAGCTTAAATTGAGTACACTTAGGCAGTATTGTGAAGGTGCGAGCCGGCGGCCACCAAAGAGCATGTTTGGGAAAAGAGGATATCTTGAAATCCCATAAAACTCTATCTAAAAGTAGAAATCGTTTACTTGCCCAGTCTGCGTCTGTAAGTTTGTTCGGGAACCTAGAGTTCAGATATATATTATCAATAATAAGGATGAACGAATAACACCAACTGGTGGGTACATCACTTGCGTTCAGTGGGGAAAAAAACAAACAAAAAAAGCAGGTCTATCCCAATTATCCTGGAGCGTTAAGGCCCGGAAATTGCACGGTTAGGCAACGTTAATCCAGGCTTTTAAGTGTCACTTTTACATTTAGAGGCCCTGAAGTCACTGACAAGGTTGAAGGGCAAAAGAAGATTCCGTTGTCTCTCCTCTAGCTTCCTAGCTTCCATAACACTTTCGCGCCTCGTGCACATCAATTGTGCTCGCGCGCCCCAAGCGAAGACACCGGGCAAAACATAAAGCGTGTGCTTGAATTCGGGAATTCGAAATACACGCCCTATACTCCGTTTCACCTTATGTTGTACCGCAGCGAACGCTAGAAGCGCGAGCTCATAGCGTTGGCAGCAGCCCTTGGTGGACGAGAGGTTGTGCCGCCGAGATATGCCCTAGAGCAAGGAGCTCGCGCTTGTAGCCTTTCGTGCGGTACAACACAAGGTGAAACAGAGTATAGTAACTATACTTCGTCTCACCTTAGCATGGACTAACCGCGAATGCTGTGCTAGCGCGAGCGGCTAGCTTTGACTGCCTTGACTCGAAGCACTGGCTGCACGAGCGCTAGTGCAGCCGCCGAGGCTTCATTCGAAGCAACTATCTCGCGCTTTTAGCACGCGCGGCTAACAATAGTCCATACTAACGTGCGACGAAGTATAATAGCTATAGACCTTTCCAAAAAAAAAAGAAAGGGCTCCTGGCCAGTTTTATTTCCTGGGCCTGCGCGTATGGCGCGAGATTTGCTGGCTTTCCGAAGCGACGAACATGCGCGTGCTGGGCTGAGCACTAGTAAATATTGGTGCGGTGTATGTATACGGATAGAAACCGACGGAGAGAAGGATACGAGAGCACGTGGGGGCGTACGAGCACCGAGCCAAATACTTTACTAGGTGGAATACATTCCACTCCGCTCATTTGCATTAGACAGAACGCCTACAGCGCTCCTGACGGAGTGGAGGTCCGCGCCAGTCCACGCGCATGTGCACGTGGATGTTCGCGGCGGCCGCGGCGGTGTCGTCTCCGATTCCACCTAAAGCCCCTTCATGTTTCAAGAGTAGCGCAAGGTGCGTCGATGCACGAGGCACGCGCAACGTGCAACCCTTGGGAAGATCATGGCGGCACAGCGTCGATGCACGTGCCGCGACCACTATACTCTGTTTCAGCTTGTGTTGTACCGCAGGAAAGGCTACAAGCGCGAGCTTCTTGCTCTAAAGCACATCTCGGCGGCACACGCTCTCGTGCACCAAGGGCAGCTGCCAACGCTATGAGCTCGCGCTTCTAGCCTTCGCTGCGGTACAAGATAAGGTGAAACGAAGTATAGAAGTGGCGCGCGGCACGTGTCTCGAGCATTTCCACAACAATGAATTTGGTATGTAGAACAACCATCGTCATCATTATCATTTACCGCCGAGACCTCCCCGACGATAGATGGCTCTCGCCAAGCCCAGAGAACCTGTCCGCGCCGAGGCCATTGTATTTGAGAGGAGTGGAATGTATTCCCCATAGTAAAGTATTTGACCGAGCTTTCACTAGAATGGTTAGTGGGTTGACGTAAACAAAGCTAACTGCCTTTGTCTCTACTGCTGGCACGCGTTCGAAAGCGAACGCCGGGTGCCGGATGCCGGCGTTCGAATTTCGAACGCGATCGAAGAGTGCGTAAAGAAAAAGGCAGCCATAGCTTTGAGTCTATCCACTAATCAGTCCAACCAGAGCTCGGTGTTCTGAGGTCGACTGCGCTCGTGTCCCATTCTTTCCCCTTCGTTTCTACCCGTATAGAATCGGCAATTCTTGGCTTCATTGTACTTGTTACTTATTTGAAACAGATAAATTGTAAAGTGTGATTACGTTTTTTTTTTTATTAGATGGGAATGGTATAAGAAGGTTGGCATAAAGTCCCCATAAAGAAATTAGTTTCCGTTTTGCAAGCAAGATGCATTTTATGGCAGATTCGGAGCAACAGGTCCTGCCTTTTCAACTTTCCAAGGGGTTCGCCAATTCTTTCTGAGTCGTTTAAATGCATTCACTCCAACAATACCCACGAAACAGACAAAAACATTTCCTTCGAAAAGGAAAGGCTTTTGTCGTCGGTCCATGCCAGATATTTTTCAGGCCCTTTTGTCCTTCAAAACAACAACAGGTCGCGCAAGCATACCGATACACGTAACCTTCAACGCGCACCGAGGGAGGTTTTGAGAAACCTTCCCAATGTTTGTCTCACCGTGGTCGCCTTCGCTTTTTCTAGGCTCTCTCAGAAGAAGAAAACAAAGAGAAAGCACAAACGAACACCAAGAAAGAAGTGTAGTCGTCAAAATGGCGCCTCCGTCTACCACTTCACCGTCGACGGTCGTTCCGAGAAGAACGTCTGCGCGCAGGCGTGTCTGCGCAGTGCCGGCGACGCCCCGTTGCTGCGCACAAGTGCCAGCCTTGCATGTGCGACGCCTGTGCGGGGCACTCGCGTGCGCGCATGCATGCATGTGTCGCTCGGCACGGTGTCTGTTTGTCTGTCCTCTTGCCCAAGTTTGGTCTCGGCAACTGGTTTCTCCGATTGCGACAACGCCACAAGGCAAACAAAAGCCCGTGTTGATGCAACCACGGCGCGGCTGTAATGACTCGGAAACTACGCCCTCAGAAGGACAGACGCCGGCACCATACGGCTCGGGAAGAGGAGTCGCGTGGTCGCGGCGTGTTTCGAGTTTTGTTGGCGTTTCTACCGAGTTTGCCCGAAGAAATCGATCGTCGTGCATGTTCGGTTCGCAAACATGTTTCGGTCGTGTTTGTGTTCCTAGTGGATGCGACAGTCCGCTTGCCCTGCGTGTTCTTTGTGTAGTCGCATCGCGAGTCGAGGCTCTGATCAAACAAGCCCTGACCCCTGACATCATGAAGTGGAGTTTAGTTTTATTGCTAATTGGATGCTGCTTGTAGTTCATTCTGCCGTCCGTACACGCGACTACGGAAACAGCTCGATCGTTAGCAACGCATCCTTTCTGCCGTTACTTGTGGTCACATTAAGGGTAATACATGGGAATAGGATAAAACAGTGTTGGCGCAGGCGAGCTGGTGTAGATTTACCATTTTCTTAAACCACTTGAGACTGGTGGTGGTTTCTCTTCCATTTTGAATTATTTTCATTTACCCAGGTGCGGACGGTTTAAGGAAATGGGAAGAGCAATAGTGCCGTTTAAAATTTCTCGAGTGATTCCGCGTCAAAGGATGCTACAGTGTAAAGGTGTGCAAACTTTGTTTTGTTCCTTTTACCATCAGAGCAAGAATTTTCGTTGATGATGTAATGACTCCACTGGACCCCCAAGAGAAATGCAGCACTACTGTAGGAAAGGGTTAGTTGAAGGTGCCCATTTTTTAATGTTGTTAAGAGGAAGGGCAATGAATAATCCGAAGAATTATTTATTGCCGGCCTCTTAACGTTTTTGTCATAGTTTGCCAGAATTAGTTAGTTTCAAATAGCCTCGAAAATGTATCTTCTAGGTGTGTGCGAATATTCGAGAATGGAATTCGAATCGAATATTGATTGCCCAAATAATTCGACTCGACTTTCGAATTTATAGAGTTCGAGTTTTTAAATATTTTTGATACATCAAATATCAGTAATTCAAAGAAAAAAATTGCGAACGCCAGCTTTCTTATTGACATTCAGATAATTGACAGTCGTCATGCGTTGCTTATATATTTAATACATCCCACTAGTTTTTAGCCATTATAATTGCTTGCTTTTATTTTATATAACGGCGGGTTAATCACCTAAGCCCGGTCTTCCTTTAAAGCATTATGGTCGATTCATATTAAAATAACTACTGGGGTAATTTATTACATAAAAGAAAATGCGCGCACGTTACTGGTCGCGCATTATTGGGAAGGACATCGAACAGTAACACCTCTAGCGGTACGCTTCAGCTGTGTTGACAAAAATTACACGAGTACACTTAAGATTCCTTACGTGCAGGGAGGCGAAAGCATTATAGTCCCGCGAGAGAAATGTTTTCGAGTAATATTTCTACACGTATTAAAGTTTAGGACGACGTATAGGAAGACGTCGAGGCCGACATCTTAGAGATAGACGCCCAGTACGGCGTCTAGGACGACCTCTAGGATGACGTCGAAGACGACATCAAGAACGGCGTCTGGGACAACCTCTCGGACCATGTCAAAGACGACGTCTAAGACGACTTCTAGGACGATCTCCAGGACGATCTCTAGGACGACCTCGAGGGCGACGACTAGGACGAGGTCGAGAACGACGCCTACAGGAAGACGTATATGACGACGTCAAGAACGACGTCTAAGACGACTTCTAAAATGACCTCAAGGATGATGTCAAGAACAGCATCTAGGACGACTTCTACGACGACCTCTAGGACGACCTTAAGGACAACGTCTAGCGCGATGTCGAGAATGATGCCTTGAGAACGACGTCAAGGACGACGTCGAGAACAACGCCTAGAGGAGGACACTAAGGCCTGGTTCACACTTGCGAATCGGCGGCCGAATCTGCAAGAATTCGGCCGCCGGGCGTAGCGTCCACTGTGCATTTCCGCGGCCGATTCCGCTTCGGCGGCAGCGGATTAGCTGTAAGTGTGAACCAGGCCTTAGGGAGGCTGTGGCGTATTTGCGTTGGCGGCCACGTTTGCCTGCGGAAACCCGCGTTGATGAAGACGCTGCTGCCGATGTCGAGGCCATAGACGTAGACGTGGTCGCCTCACAGTCCATCGCCCGAAGCACGCAACGAGCACAGGTGAAGTCCGAAGCGCACCTTTTGTACACGGCGCTCCGGCTGTGACATCACGCTGATGACGTATGATGGCGCTTGATGACGTCACGCAGATGACGCTCGGTGACGTGTTTTTATGGTCATAGTTGGGTCACAACGCCGACGGACGCCGCTTGCTTTTCACGTACTGTGACAAGTGAGGTCGTCCTAGAGGTCTAGGACGACCTCTAGGGCGTTTGCGAAGACAAGGGATCGTCCTTAAGCATACGACCGAGCGGCGCGTGCCGCTGAATCGCATTTTTATGGCCATTTATTCCGATTTTCCGCTCAGTACACCAACTAAGGCTTTCGCCTCAAAAACGGGTTTATTGAAGAACACAGTTCATATAGTGAAATAGTTCTCACAGGCATGTGTTGGATCAAGCCTGCTGTGAGAAGCCTTGACTAAGGAACCATTTCGACAAAAAGTATTTTGTGTCTTGCGTTCCTCGAACGAAGCAGTCAGACCCCCAACTTGGATGCGCTCAACGAAAGCTCGTGAACCCCTCCCCTCCCGTCGCCTTTCTTAAATTCAAAGGATTTTGCGTCACCTCCAGCCAGCTCTAAGCCTATTCTCGGCTGTTACGCCTGTATTATGAGAAATGGTTATAAAAATCTAAATATCACAGATAATTGAATCGACCTTTTTTGTTGCTAATCCGTCGCTCCACGCGGCATCGAGCGCGATGCGAGGGGATAGGCGGCGCGACACATCACCACTTTAGTCACATCCTTCCTTTCGTAATGCATGGGTTGCACGTGACGTCATATCCTTCCTCCTTTCTGGTGGCCAAAACCTGCTGTTATACTTCGTTTCACCTTATGTGCGAGCGAAGGCAAAGCTGGAAGCGCGAGCACGAAAGCTCCGTGCCCTCAGGCATTGCTCGAGCGCGCGAGCTGGGGAGAAACGCAAAAAGCGCTGGTCTCGCGCTTCTAGCTTTGGCTTCGCTCGCAGATAAAGTGAAACGAAGTATAATGAAGCTGTGCTCACTCGTTTCCGCTCGCTCGCGACGCTCGTGTACTGCTCGTAGAATATGCACAGTAAAGGCTACGCTGGAGTAAGTTCGGCCACCAGAAAGGAGGACCAAATTACGTCAGTGCAACCTATGTATAGCACTCTGCGTGTTCAAACGTGGATGGGTGGACCAATTTGTCGGCTGTGTCCTAAGAATTTTTGTTTCAGAGCTGTCATTACACCGTTTTTATTCGTGCTACACTCTCTTCGTTCCGCCTTCTATGCAGAAAAATGAACACGTCAGGCTTTTTTGGTCTTGCGTCTTGTGAACACTCCGAATAAAATGTCTGGTTTTTGTATTCGATTCAGCCTTTCTCGAATAGTGACTACTCGGCACTATTCGATTTGAGTAGGTCGATCCCACCAGCCAGTTTGACTACGCTACCGCTGCCGCAATGCATCGAGGGAACTTTAGTCTTTCTGTACGTGCGACAACCCCGCTGGAGCTGTGTAGAGCAGAAGAGGGCACGAGCCCTCGCATGCACGGCCGTCTGCCTCCTTTGAACTAAAGTGATGGCGGCGTCACGCATGCGCCGAACGCGTAGTGAGATCGGTTTATACGATTCTAGCTGAAATTTGACTTATCGCACAACCTTAATATCTTCATTTCTAGTTCAAGAAACAAACAAAGCGCCCCAGTCTCCCCTAAACATCAGCTCTGCTGCTTTCTTTCTACAATGGATCAATATTGCTCGCTGAAATAAGGTACCCAAACGTTCCAAAGTTTCAATGCGGTAAAACGTGCAGCTTGGGAGGGTTAGTTTAACATGTTACCGACTTCACAGCACACAATTAGCGCTCACAGAGAAAACAGACATGCCAATTATGATATTACTACAATGAAATTGCTGTAATAAATTACTTTTTCTGGCAATGAGTAATGTAATGAATCCTTTTCTAGGCAGGTAATTTAGTAATGTAATAAATTATTTTCAGGCAGTAACTTTGAAAAAATTACTCGTTACTTTCGAAATTACATTTTTTTCCCAAAAGAAAAAGTTCGTTTGCGAGCTTTAAAAAAATAGGAAAATTAAATTTCACGGAGAAATGTTCGTGAAAGAAACATCAGAGCAAATAAACGACGGCCACCTGAGCGCAAAGCCTCTTACGAAGAGCTTGACAGGCGCACAAAGGTGGGCTGGAAAGGCGAAGGAGACAAGCTTACGTGTAAAGACATCGCTGGAAGGCCACGGCTCACGAGCTCCAGGCAAGACGGATTCACGGCGTCACGTCATCACGATACTCCGCTTCGTTCATATCTAAGCTGAGAGTGCGGTGGGAGCTACGAACTAGCCAGAACCAATCAACCACCTTTCTGTGATCACCTGACCCGTTTCTTTATCTGCGCGTGGGCATGGACGAGAGCGTGGTTACGTGGCGAAAGATAGGCGTGTGTCTGTTCCAACGAGCACGTAACTTCCGCCGCACTGTCAGCTTAGGGATGAACGGCTTCTAGGCTACAAGGCGAAGGGCACATCACCAGTGAGGTCAATGCATTTTAAAACCTGAGAGGAAAGGAGAAAAAGATCCCCAGCCTTCTTGCTCTTCCGTCAAGCAAGGTCAAACCGTAAACTTCGACCATTGTGAACAACAAACGGCCGGAATAAATGGTTAATCCCAAATACCTTCTCAAGGCCCTTTTCGTGATTATCCTCGGCCTTGTTAAGTAAAGCTGCTTTTTGTAGTCGAAAAAGACCAGAATCGAGCAAAGCGGATGAAAGCTGCAGCGAGCCATACCGCTCGCAGTACGCCTCGCTGTCTTTCCTTGGGAAGTTTATTCGGGAATAAGCCTACGAGCAGACATCGCCACTTGTTTGTTGGGAAAGAAAATATTATAGGAAGCGTCGCGTCTTCCCTTTCCTCAACTGGCATGCCATCCCAGCATCAAGTCCAACAACAGAGAGAGACTTCTAATTAGCGGGTAATATTTTCATAGAGGCGAACCACTCTGAATCCGTAAATGTTGACGATATTTTGTTTCTTCTAAAACAACCCTGACAGTAAACGCTGCTTTGAGTGCATTTTCTTTTTCTGACATTGGATGATTTTTGTTTAAGTATATGGTTCCGAATATGCAGTTGAGGGTCCGTGTTTAAAACTAACTCCCACTTTTTTATTGTTTGGCGTAAATAAAATGATACCATGTTATTAGTCCGTAATTAAAATAAGTTTTACAAAGAAAAATAAATTAAAAATTTCTTTCTTTCGAGCGCATTTTCTGGACAGACGTGTCAGTGTCCTGGACTTCCAAGACGATCTCATAACTTCGATCATGTTTCCAGCCATGCGAAGTGTCTCTGGAAGGATGATCACTTATTTTATAAATGCAATAAAACAGAACACGATAAAATTACTTTCACTGTATTCTGACATGAAGAGTTCGTTGTACAGAGGTAAGATTTCCGTACGAAGCACTGGTATATATTTAATACCATCCAAATGTTTTTTTGTTTGTTTTTTCCTTTCACGCTTGATTTTATAATGTAAAATGAATGTGCGGGTTGAGGGCGAGATGCGGTTCTGAATTCATGCGGTCATGCACGTTCGGATGCGGATACGAAATCTGCGGATGCGGATCGGATGCGAATGAATGCAAACTGTTATCCGCGTAAGGCTCTTAGTGATAACCATGCCGAGCTATTTTTTACGGGGTTCTATATCTAGATTTTACCTAGCAAACAATTTTTTCTTTTAAGCTCTACAGTCGCATGATATAGCGATCTCCAGAATCCTAGCCGGAAATATTTACAAATCCAATCAAGTTTAAAGCGCGCTCTGTCTGATCTTACCTGAATTCACTCAAGCAATATTTCTGTGAATTACTCATCATGCAGGTAGCCTGTATTATTGCATAAATCTCATGCACGGACAGAGCATTTGTCACACGCACTATCCTGTAAATAAAATTAAAAAAATCCCGCTCTTTTTTATTTCTTTTTTTTTGGAGAGAGAGAGAGAGAGAGACGAGTTTATAATTTTGTTATTTCTTCGTGTTTCTCAATTACTATAAGACAAACACCGACACGATTAAATAACCTCGCTAATAAACCTTTCCTAGTGCTTGCCAGACGTACCAAAAGCGTTGTTTGGCGAGGGTAACATGAAGTTGATTCTTGATATTAGAGTCCCAGAATACACCAAAAATAACCTTTAATCTTTAGGCACCATCAAAGTCTGTACCCTCTTGGTGTCTGCTCTTTTATCACTTTTGATACAAGGACGGTCCGGCTCTTGCGCCAAAAATGAAAAAGTTTCCGTGAAGTTCGGGTTGGCACGGTTTTAAGCAATGGCTGGAACACATATCCGAACAAATAAAACGAACATTCAACGTTTCCCTACAAAGCAGTGCGGCCATTGGTTGCCAAATGAACCTGTTTAAACATCTCGACGAACGCAATCGTAGGCGGTGGGTCGTACTCTGTTGGTCGCTCGCAGAGTGCACATGTTTGAACCGACCTTTTGATTTATTTTTATGAAAATGTGTAACAAAAGGTGCTTGCTTTAGTGGATATGGTCGACAATAAGGTTGTAAATATGCAAGCGGGTGACGTACACCGAGTACACAAGCCGTTTTGTTTTTTGGCTTTCATAGTTCTTTATAAGTGATTTTACCCCAGTCTTTTTGTAATCTTACGGCATCATTCATTTTCTTCTGCTTGGCCACGCACTTACTGCATTTTTTATTGAGTCACACGAGCACATTTACCGCACGTAAGTTTTGGAAAGTTTGGTAAACATTTGTATGGAAATAGCTTTTCAAACGTAACTGTGAAGCGATTTTAAAATATTCCCATTGTGACTTGATTTTCGGACCGTTTCATTGGAGAGAGCATTTATCGCTCATCGCGCGATACGGTAAATAGTGATATTAAACATTGCGTTAGTAAATCCCATATTTCAACACATTTCGATGCGCGAGCTTACGTTGTAGTATGCATTCTGGTGCCCGATGTCTATTCATAAACATCCCTCATGCTCAGACGTTTAGCTTAATTTCTGCCACACTCGTGCGGAACACTTTTTTGTTGTTTTCGTTTTATATCTGTCTTTGTATTATAAATTAGGTTCAGGCAGCGAAATGTGGTAGACTGCGCTATAGATTTGAAAGCGAACTGTAGAGTCAATTTGCTTAGGGTCTGATATTTGTCTCTTCAACAAAACCTGAGAAATGCATAATGGAATTAACCTACATCATTTTGATTGTGTGTGGTGTGAGTTGATATCACGAGGGCATTTCAACATTTCATGTCCCAGTAGACTTCCGCTAGTGTGTTTATTTGTTCTTCCGCAACGCACAAAGATCTGGAAAGACAAATGTTTATTAGAGGATCTATATTTGTAACACGTTTGTGCGAACCTGCACTCACATCGAGAAAGAAAATTGACGAACGAACTTAAAATAATAAAAAAAATAATAAAACAGATTAGGAGGTGCGCGAACACACACCAGTGAACACAAATGCCTTATGTGTAGTATTTTAATGCCTTGTTCCCACCTTAACTTTTACAAATTTCCTGTTGTCGTTTGATGTCACTTATCTATGACGGCAGGGATATTAAATATTTGATTACACGAGGCGGAAATCCTAAACGCGTGTAGCGGTCCCTGTACGCCGTTCGGACCGCACGAATTTTGCGGTACATCTTTGCATACCGCCGAACACTCGCACGCCTCGCATCAACAAGACAAATTGATTGAACAGGTCGGTGTTCAGTATCAAATGAATGTATCTAGATCAACGCCATCGCACTGGCGTCTATGTTATGTGTACTCTACTGTAAATAAAGAAGGAAACCATTAGGGGTAAGAAAATCGCGATGCAAGCATAAGGGCGTCAGACAACATCGACGGCGGCGCGGCTTGACGAGGCGAAGTTTTGACTGAATAAATGCTATCTCCGTGTACTTCGTAAATATCGGTACACTTCTTTTATTGTTGGCATGAGTAGATATAGCTTTTCCCAGGATTTTTAATCATCGTCAACATCATATCAAAAAGAACGTTCTTCTTTTAGATTTCATTGTAAGAGAATGCAATTGCTTGTTTATATAGATATCTTCAGCGTTATTGCCCCCACCCCCGCCTCTAAAGACCTCCGGGGTTATAAACAGGTATCGTCATTTACGTTGTAAATACAGATGCTTAAGGCTTGACTACTTTTAACTGATTTTCCGTGCAACTGCTTTGAGATTATTCTACTTGCGGCATTATTGATAAATTGTGAATATATGAGCAGATGTTTCTACTTAGTTTACGGACGAACTAAATAAATACCACGACTTCTTCCGGATACCAGCGTTTCGTTTACGTGTGTGTCCTTTTTGCTAACATACTTACCCATGTGCAAGTCCTAATGTGTATTTAAGCTACAATAAAGCCATACACCGTCTTCGTATTCTATGTACTCTTACTATAAGGTTTATATATTGTTGAATCTTTCTCGGCAAATTCCAAGATACAAATGGCATTATAGGTCAAACTCCTCCCGTCAGCTGCCTTGTCCACCCCGAAAGCAACACTCAAGCTCGTCGGAGAGAAGACACGATGGGCATATTTGCAACTGTATGAAGGCTTCCCTCCCATCCGCGTTTTATACTCCCTCCTGATCTCATATTCCCAAGACCATCGCTGGCCAGGATGGCATCGTCTTAACCTTTTTCACGCCGATTTGTATCTGCTAAACAAATGAATCTTCTGATTCGAGCTGCTCAAGTACCATGTATCTGAAAGGTATACGGTTTGCCATCTCATTAGATTGACAAGAAATACAAATCCAAGTACTGATCGAAGGCCAAAGGAAATTCGACAGGTAGCCACCCTCTCACAGGCGAGAGAGAAACGTCAGAACTCGAGACAAAGTTTCACACTCGGGTAGGCTGCTCGTGAGATTTTATGCATGACGTTGTACGCTAAATATACAGTTACATATTTTGTTTTTATCGCGTGTAATCAATCAAGTAAAACGTAAGAGATGAAAGAGCGACAACTATTTAATTTGTTTTGTTTTATAAAATTCTGGCTGTCCAGGTCAAGGTGCTTGGTTTGGAAGGTGACCTTAATGGCACAGTGAACGAAAATAGAGTGCTTAACATTTACGAAGTTTGACGTACGTAAACGTCAGCAGCGGGTCACAGAGTACGTTTAAAAGTGAGCCGATTAAAAAGTCACAAATCAGGCACACACTAAAATTAGTGATGGCTGAAAGTCTTCAGTAGAGCCAATATGCCTGGCAAGCTACTATTCAGCTACACTTGTTCTTACAGAGCTCGCAAACGCTAATAAAATTCGGTGTGCATACATTTCAAACGTTTGTATTACCATAGAAGAGAACTTGTTTAAAACTGGCACGGCTAACTGAATAACAAAATCATATAAACATGCGCTCTCACAAGAAAACAAAGTGTACGTTGTCTGTTTGTAATACATCCGTGCCAACGGCGTTGCAGGACCTCTCGACCCAATATTCTGTATGGTGTCCTGTTGCGTGTCGCTGTGAGAAACGGCAGTAGTTGAAAAACATGCATACGTCAACCCGCGCAAACAGGCCTTCACTAAAAAGAAAAAAGAAAGCCTGGAGTGATTGTTCTTCCGCATCTGGCGTTTCATTCGTCTCGCCCGCTGAAAGTCTACACCGCCACTGTTCAGCGTTACATCCACGGTATCTCCAGATGAGCTCGTCGTACATCATAGACTTTCTTTTTGTTCCTATGAACAAACCACCAGAGCTAGCGTCTTGGGAGCACAATGTTTGATAAGGGCTGCTGTCAAAGGGTCGTAGAGTGCTGCTCTTGTGCGCCTAGGATCCCATTCCGGCGCAACAAAGGCCAACAAAAGAGGCCATCCTTGGAAAAGTAACTGGATCTCATCATCAAGACCACCCTGACCACGATGACAGATGACATAAAGCGGTCGAGCCGACGAGGCAGGCAGAAACAGAAGCCTGATAAAGACCCGGCGATTTCCTTGTGGAGCTCGTTTGAGTCTCAAACGCTTTCGTGAATGAGACACAAAGACCATATTCGCTGCACGCAATGATACCTTACTCGAGGACACAGTGACTGTGGAAGAATCTACGCGAGCACAATGCACTCCGCGGTTCTTCATTGTTTGCGTTGGGAGAGAGATATTTACAAAGGGTGAAAAGGGTCATAACAGTTCTCAACCTGTATATTTCAGTGTTTTCTATTTCCGCGATAGGGTAATTCGTTCGCGGTTAATTACACTTGCGCGCTCCGTCTTGCGTGCCGCAAAGCAGGGGATGATACCGCGGTTGATTTGTGGATGGCGTGCTTTCGCATGTAACATCCGCAAATATTTATTTAACAGTTTCTTTTTTTTTATTGACGTAAGTGTTTGTTAACTTAAAAATCTGTTCAATCATATTGAAGAAAAACAAAAAAGACAACTGACGTGGAGTCAATTAAAGCTTATTATTAGTCACAAATCCGGTATTTCCCAATTAGTTGAACTGTTTAAAAACTGTGAAAGCTTCGTTCTGTGCAATACCCACATTGTAAATTTGACAGCTATTCGCCCGAGACTATGATCATCTAGAGAAAAAGATATTGGTCTATCGTTATCATAGCATCTCGAGGTTACATAGTAGATTTCTATTCTTTTCTTTTTTGTGAATTTACTTGAACGAGTGCGACCAGTCATGAAAATTCGAGGCTCTAATTTAATAAAGCTGAAGCCTGACATTTTACGGCAAATAGGGCGCATTTCTCGATTAAGTTATTGCACTGTAGCCATCCCTGTACTGTAGCCACCCGTCCTAAACCCTGGTTTTCACTAATGGACGGCAATAATCAACATTACGCACTCAGAAGTCATGCATGCATGCCCGTCAGGGGGACACGAAACAAAGAAATTGTGAACAGAAAACAAACATGACCTGTTCTTCATGCGGGTCTGGTATTATCATGGCGCTTTCTCTTGTGGTCACACGCGCACCGACCGCAAGCCATCACTTAGTGCAGACATTCTCATGAAGCGTGAGCTGTAATTTTGGTCCCGCAGCGAATACCCTGATGGAGAAGAACGTGCCAGCGGCGTTTGGATAACAGGGCGCACCGCCCCACTAATCCCAGCTTAGTCATTGTGTTTATGCCAGTGGTAGAAATCGCGGACATTGAAACCTCCGCATAGTTTCGTGTTGACTTCGAACGTCCGGGAGACTCCCTCGGGTATTCCTTTGGTTGCGAGCACGATCGCAACGGTACCCTCGCACACGGCTTCATCCGAGTCACATGTGCACTCTCCTCATACGCGTCGAAAAGTTAACAATAGAGCGATATCAAAGGTTCATTGTTTTATGAGTGAAGCCCATTTACTGGATGTTCGCACCTTGGAAGGAATCTCTGAACAACGGTTGAGACCCGACATCTCCTGGAAACCTCGGAGTATACGATTTAGACACAATCCTTCCAGTACAAAAAAATAGTCAAATATTGTTGAATGATTGAGATTAACGCAGCAGAATTAGAACCTAGACACATGACCACCTGTACCACCTTTAAGTAGAACATGACCAGGCAGATTAAAGGCTGAACCCCATGTAAACGATTTAGCGAGCGACGAGACGAAGCGACGGCGACAGCGACGAGAGTCAGCAACGAGCGACGGAGATTTCTCACTGTCGCTCGTCGCGTCGCTCGGTTTCTGGATTTCTAGAAAGCGTCGCTCATCGCCTTGGTCGCTTGCTTCCGTCGCTTTCGTGCTGTTTGCCTCGTCGCGCGACTGGCCGAGCGGCAGCGAAGCGGGTCGTCGTCGCTTGTCTCGTCGCTCGTCAAATCTCTTACAAGCTGGTTTACACTTCATGCTTCGGCGCTATAGTTTTTTTTTTTCTCTAGATAAATAAACAAAAATGCTAATATTTCCCAATATCAAGTTTATAATACTACCTGAAGTTCACTTGCTGGTAGTTTGCGAATGTTTAATTGGGGAAGTTCGTGGCTCTTGACACAGTTGCTTTGCAAACAAAATACCTCTTTTTGGAAGTTCAATCCCTTTTGTTTTTAGTCTTTCTGTTAGTGAAATTCCCGTTGTGAGAATTGCAACCTCACGGCATTAAAATGTGTAATCTGTATGTGTTTGATTTCGTTTACCTCTATATATATTTATTTATATTTAAATTATCTAGTGTGATTACCGCAGTTAAATTGCGTGAATGTAAAATAAGGTAACCATAAAGTTTATTTGTTTAACTGTAAGAGTAAAGCCTTTTTCTTTGAAGTCCGATGCGTGTGTTTAACGGTGTTCGCTTGCGCAGCTAGAAACATAGGAAAGGCATGTTCATCAGCGAAGCGCAGTACGCACTGAAAGTCGTTTAAATAAAGCCAATGGATCAGGAAGAGTTGCATAGCCACGCGTACCACTGCCACTCGACTGTCTGGAGCAAGTATGACGTTCAGACGGAACGAAGAGGAATCTTCAAAAGGAAAAGAAAGCTGCATGTTGAGCAGGCAGTAAAACCTAATATTCAGCAGGCAGTCATTTTTCAAGGTAACGATACGGCGCCCTTTCCTTTTTTATTTGATAGACCACTATATATACACGTATATATACTATATTACTTCATGTACGAACAGTGGTCTTCAATTCGATCAGTCGTGGACATCCATAACTAGAAAATATTTATTTTCGTGCGTGAACTACAGGGGGCGCTTCTCTAACTATCATCATCGTCGTTTGTGACGTCACGGGTACGACAGTCTGTGTCAGACCGCGCAGATCTTTCCCTCGGTTCGTCAGGTTGTGTTTATTTGTCTAAGCCTGCTTCACTCGTTCCGTTTATCTGGTGAAGTGATATTTGCAGTAGGGCATTTTACCAAAGCTTGAAAACGTGGCACGGGCAGTCGTGCTAACAGACACTTTTGACGCCCGAGGTGTCAAAGCGCTCGGATGGTGTTGTGCTGTTCTCTCTCTCTACACAAGTAAGAGAAGCTCGATGATGAAAATAAAATGTCCAGCGCTTCTTACCCCACTACTGCATCTACCCCGGCGAACAGGGTGTATTTTCTATTATGATTCGAGAAAAAAAGAACGAGAAAGGAATGTCTTAGGTAATTGAAAATAAGTAATTCGAGAACCTCTCGCGTGTGTAGTAAACACTTCAGTGAAAGTGACTCTGTGTGTCCTGTTGGTTCCAATGTGTTTTGTGAGTGCTGCTCTCATTAGTTCCAACCTTGTTGATTCCTTTTTGAATTTTGTAAACCAGTTAATGAACATTTCCTCAAAATTACTAGAAGGAAGAAGATGTGGCTGGCTTCCAGAGTCGTTTCAATTACATCCCTACTTATTCACTCGGTCGACAAGAAACCTGCGAGACCCCCTCGCAGTCGAAGTCTTAAATCTTGTAAGTCGGTGACAATTCACCGTCTTAAAAAATGAGGTATACACCTGCTATGAATTACTACAGTTTTTACGTTTAATTTTGCAGACACAAATGCGCATAATGCCTGATGCGCTTTTCAGCGAGCGATTTTAAATTTATAAACAATTCTCAGTGAAAATTAGATAGAAAAAATAATCAAACACCTGAATTTGCCTGGCCATGTCCGACAATTTAATTAACATTTCTGCTTTTCTTTTGAGCAGAAGTCGCGATGTGACAAACTTCTCTGCCATGTATTCGAAACGGCAGGAGCTAAGCGTCAGTTGCTGACGAGCATTTGCTCGTCAGCAACTGTCGAGTCACACTTGGATAGAAGCGTCGGTATCGGCAAGCTCAGTGTAGCTAAAACAAGTGTGCGGCGCTTTGCAACACAAGTGTGCGCGCGTGCACAGCTAAGACGACCGCAGGTCACTTACTCCCGCGAATGCAAAACCTTTTTCTACAGCCCCTCCGCCGACCCAAAAAATCAAAAAAAATCAGAGAGGCTGTGAATAGCCCAGACGCACGCCGCGCAAGCTGTTATGTGAAGTTCCAGGCTTGTTTTTAAACATTTTGAAGTTTTTTGTTTGTTTTTTTAAATATAAAAAGCAACTTTGAGGCGCTGTTATTCATTACAAAGATCGCTGACAAAAACGTCATACACGCCTCTTCAATAAATAAACCGTTTTTATTTGGCTTAGATGCGAATTAGCATAGCCACTCCGTGCTTTGACATGGCGCGCCGTCCGCGCGTTTCCGACCAGCTCAGTCACAGGAGGGTACCCGCAACAGGCACGTATCCAGGGAGAGGCCCATGGCCCGCCCCCCCCCCCCCCCCGAAATCTTCCATTTTGCTGGGGCCTCCTCTCCCCCTCCCCCTCATACAGCATTTTGTCATGGGCGGGCCCCCCTTCGAAACAAAATCCTGGCTACGTGCCTGACCCGCAAGGTGGTGCCTTTAAAACCTATCGTCGCCAATAGGCCCGCCACACATATAAAATATTAGGTGCTATTAAAGCGCTAGTTTTGTATATTCCGTTCAACATTCCATAGGCCATTGCATCATTTGGTGCAATATTGAACGAATCTATAATTTATCGCAAATGTTCGTGCAGTTTTGAAAGGCAATTTATTTCACGGCGCGACTGCTGATTCAAAAGCAGCACTGTGGAAAGTTATTCTCTCAAGCTTGTGCATCTGGTAGCACAGCATACAATTGAGTTCTTTGCGTTGAAAGTGTTATTGTCTACTTAATATAGTATACTTCAATTGACATTTTCAAATAGTAGTAGGATTATTGTGGTCGGTCCTGAAATCGAGAAACAAGGTTCCCACTTTACGATGTAGGTATGCAATTAAGCTGTGTTAATTCAGAACACCAAATATGTGAGGCATTTCATTGGGATCGTATTACTTAAATTAACTATCGGCACATTTTTGTCACCAAAGAATAACCCATTGCCTGAACCCCACAAGCTAAATTCATTGTTTCAGTTCTAAAGGTCATTGTGTTACTCTGGCAAAAGTTTAGGCCAGTGTTCAAAATACGCCTGCAATAATAATCATTACTTTGAATAGTTCAAATTCCTATACATAAAATACCTCTCAAGTCGAGAACACTTGTAAAATAGGACAACACTTGATATATAAACAGGTCTACTCAAAACATCGTCAGCAGGTCGTGCATTTCAGGGGTGAACGCAGCACAGCGAGTCTCAGGATTCGGGAGAATTAATTTTACTTAATTTCTCCAACCGAAAAGTAAAAAAAATAAAAAATACTTTTAGTTTTCTGGGCGATTTAAGCATACCCGGCCTAAAGATTTATGAAGCTACCAAAGCCGAACAAGTTTATCCAAAAATGTATTTCTTGAATGAAAAAAAAAAGGAAAACTTCCATCGTTTTAGGTTTTGAGGTAATGCTCGTCAGGGTTTGCACATTTCAAAAATTAAACCATTATTACCCCGATCTTTATGAAAGTGTTACTTCTGCGACTGGAATGGGGAGTGAGTTTTGCCGACAAGGTGCGCGCTTGCGTCATCGCCAAATTTTCTAAGATTGCAGACGCGAAGCAGCTTCGTGGCGAACATGAAACACCATTAACATTCCCGGATCTTCTTATGTACTATTAGAAGGTCTGAGATGAAGCAATGTTTTATGATGCAACCGACAAGAAGTTATGGCAGGCAACTGCAGTGAGAGAGTTCAGTTGAAACAAGAAATTAGGCTTGAACCGAGAGAGCATTACTTTATGCAAGTATTGTACGTTTCGCTCGCGGAGTAATGGTGAACGAGTGATGTCTATTAGCGACCTTTTATTCCACCCATAATTTATTGTGCAAATACTCAACTCTTGGAACATAGTAGTTAGCAGTGGTATTTGGTTTTTTCCTAATGTGGATTTTCGCGAACGTCGTTGCTACTGCAGAGTTCAGTTTTCAACATTTATTGTCAAAGAAGCTCGTTACATTTGCTAGAAATATTTGCTACAAGTATAAAAAAAGCTTAAGTAGTCTAGAACACCAACCACTATACATGTAAAACTTAAAAGTTAATTTTGAAAACTGCCGGATGAAGTTGTAACCTAGCATGTTTGTGCACGAAATCTGTAAACAGAATGGAAATGTGCGCTAAAGGAACGGGGACAGGTGAAGAAGTGGACGACAACACGGGGCGCTTCCACTTCTTCACCTGTCCCCGTTCCTTGGTGCTCATTTCCAGTTATGAACCAACAAGCCCAGCTAAACATTTTGCTGTAAAAAGAACATCGTTACTTATAATAAAACTTTGCTGGGACTGCAATTTCCATAAGTATGTAGGGATAAATGTACGTAACAAAACATATTGTCGTCCCTTCGTCGTCCAGAGCGGAGTGCGTAGACAAGATAATTGGCACTAGCTAAGAACAGAAACTAATTAGAAAAAACATAATTGATAGAATGAATATGTTTTCTAATGCAATATACTTGCGTATTGAAATATTGCCCATTGAGCCCTTTTTAATATTTAAATTAGCGTTTAGGAGTTTCGTAGCAAGCGGAAATATGCATCGGCGAGTCCCTCATACAAATCCCAGCAACAAATGTGAACTTTTGAAATGTATTCTAAATTATGAAAAAGAACAATGCGTGATTGAAAGTTTTTCGAGTTATTCCCGATCATTTTACTGAAAAGCAGATCCATTCGCACGTGCCAAAAGCATTCTCTGCCTTAAAAACAAAAAAGAAGTGTAAACAAACAATAAACTAAGGTAGACTTAATGGATGGCCAAAGTTATAAAGAAATTCCTCTTTGATTTTCGTCCATAGACCGAAGCTAGCGTTCGCTAATATAGCTCAGGGAATCCCCGGACTGTCTTGGAACCAGCAAAAACCCAAACACAGCATCATCTTCCAGAGCGATGAACTTATAGCGGTTCGCGCGGACACCGGTTAGCGCGGCCCGCTCGGCCGATCGCGGGCTGATGATTGATGGCGGCGAGCGCCAGCTTCGCCGCTCGGCCCTGATGGATTGACGGCGGCAGCGCACTCCCCGCGTCACCTCCGCCGCGAAAAGGATAACAGCCGCACGTTTGTTTACACCGGCCACGTGACTGCTCGTGCGGGCGCCGCGTTCGAGAGGACAGCGACGACGACAGGGGCTCACCTTGGTGTTGTTTGCGGGTGGTCTTCTTCTCCTTCATCCAGGGGTACTCCGGCACTCCCAGCGCGGCGGCGGCGGCGGCCCCCGGCGCGTGCTTGGCGCCGGGCGAGCCGTGCGGTCCGAGCGGGCTCTGGCACATCCCGGCGGGCGGGCCCGCGGGCGGCCTGCCGTTGTGGAAGCTCTCGGTGACGTGCGGCAGCGCTGTCATGAACTCCGCCATGGACGGCTGGCTGTTGATGAAGCCCGTCTCATCCTCCATGGCCGGGAAGCGACGGGGTGAGGCCCCGCGGCGGCGCGCTCACGGCATGCCCGGCGGTCGCTCCACTCTACCGCAGGTTCTCTCCTCGGCGGACTCCGGGCGGGCAAGTCGCACTCACAGCGACGCTCCTCTCGACGCCGCTCCGCGCGCGCCTTTCCGAGCGCCACGCCGGCCGGGCATTTCGCGCGATTGATAACGGAATGGGGTTCTCGGTCCGGTTGCGTCACGTGGGGGCCGGCGGCCAATGGCGCCCCGCCTCCGCGCCTCGCCCCGCCCACGCCCCGCGCCCGTCGTCGTCTTCGCGCGCGCGCGGGTACGACGACGACGTTGTCGCTCGGGGCTCGGCCTTTCTCTCGCGCCTCCTCGCGCTCCTCGTGCGCCGTCCGCGCGCGCGCGTGCCCGAATTCCCGCGACTTTTGGACGACGTTAGCCGCAACGGCCCGGTGGCGCTGCGAGGACGAGTTTGTTCTTCTCTGTATACGGTCGCTTAATGACGGCTGACAAATCGCTGCCGAGCCTGAGTGCGGTATCCATCACGCGGTCCGCTTCCTTCGCACCTCTTCCGAGCGCGGACTTGTTCTTTTCGCGAAACGTGTCCGCAGGTGAGGCCACGTCGGAGGGGATCATGGGGACTTGGTTTTGAGCGACGGGGGTCTCTCGATGACGGCGGGCGCTGCTTGACGCCTGCCTTTCAATCATCGGGGCCGCTTTGATTCGCGGCAGTCGCCTTGGAGCCGGGAATGGCGCGCTGACAGTGCTGACAGCTGTGATCACCCTCTACGCTTTCTATCATTCACATATTATATTTGAAAACAGAAAAGAGGTGGTTAGGCTTGCCGAGAGGCTGGACCCAGGCACAGCTCCATGATACCCACGATGGCAGCGCCTGGCGGTTGACTGAGTGTTGTTGTGTTTTTTTTTTTTAATATTATTTTTGTTTTATGTATTGGATTGTAATTTTTATTATTGTAGCTACGAACTTCAAGGATAGAAGAAAAAGGCAAAACACTACCACCTCTTAATTTTTGCCTTTTTTTGGTTCCAGTACGTGTCGCTTAAATAATAAATTATTAAGTCCGAACAATTCGGGAAGTTCCACCAATCTGTGAAATCACTAAGCAGGCCCAGTATATACATCGCGTATTAATATTTTCCCATAGTGTACGAGCTAAAACGAAAGGGGGATTGGGCTGGAAACAGCTTGGATGTAAATTGCTCTTCAATTCTACCTTTTCCATAGATGCCCTATTGTGATGCGCCTCTCACGTTTTTGACACATATTTTCCAGTTTGAGAATATGACGAAAAGGAGTTTTTTCCCGAAGTCAGTTCTAGCGGTTACAAATTCCAATTCAAGTATTTTCTTTACCTCTTATACCCTATATACAACCAATCAATAATATCCTGTGCGTGCTTATCCTTTGCTGTTTTATACTCGGACGATCGCTTCAATGCCGTGTGTTGGTGCACTAATAAAAGTCTTTATTAATGCACAGGTTCCTGCACGGACTCTAAGGGGAAGCGGTAAGTTACCCTACCTATATTTCGAGACAGCCTGACCTCACAGTATCTACACATCTAGGGACACCAATTCCGATTCGAAAATTACGTATGGCTCCTGAAACAGATTCCTTTAAAGCAATTGCCAGCACGTGTACCGACAACGCACGGACACCCTTCGAAATTTTGACTCACAGTACCTTCTAATAAGGTTTCAATTATTTGACGTCAAAGAAAGGTGCCAAAACACACCAAAACTTCGCGTTCGGACGGTCTTAATAAACAAAAATTATAAAGAAATTTTGTTTACCCTCCCCACTCTGCCACACGACTTTCGTCACCCAGCCGCCTGTTTTGGTAGATTTGCGACGACCGTACCAACGCACGCCTTCAAACTTACCTTATTTTCATTCTGATGCGTGTCACTCTTTTATTCTATGATAATTTATTTATTGTAGGAAATCCCGGGAACATGCAAATTCAAATGCAGATATACGATTTGCGATTTATAGTCACTAGTTTATGATTAACCCAGTCTGATATCTGTTGCAATTCAGTATTAA
This sequence comes from Ixodes ricinus, assembly GCA_037355805.1. Lineage (NCBI taxonomy): Eukaryota > Metazoa > Arthropoda > Arachnida > Ixodida > Ixodidae > Ixodes > Ixodes ricinus. The sequence continues at coordinate 36,638 of JAZHYW010023204.1, read as the reverse complement.
ACCATCGGGTCGTTGAAGTACGTGATATTTAAATAACTTTTGCACAAAATAAGCTTGATGAAGCAAAAGTTCTTTGGAATTCCTTCGCGACTGATACAAATATATTTCCGTTCGAAAAACTGGACATGTTCCATTTTATAACAAAACAGCGTAACGGTGCAGCAAACGTCTGGCAATGTTTAACTAAAAAAAATAATATATTAAATTTTGTGTGCCCGAGACAGAAACGAGGACCATAACAAAGTGTTCGTCATATATCTGAAGCTTCATGAGTAGATCTGTAAGTTATTATCTAATACAAACGCCAAACATTCTTGAAAAAAAATATTGCAATGCAATGTGCTTCAGAGTAGTAGCGGAGAGGCAGCAGATGCATTGCTCCGGGACCGAATAACCCGAACCACGACCACCAATACAAATAGTGGGATGCATCGACTAGTAAGAAAAGTGAACACAACGCTCTCCCACAATATATCCAGAAGCGCATGGTGCCCTTTCGCTGTCTTGGAAACAAATCTGCATAGGTCGCCAATTCGTTAAAACTCAAAAGTTTTGTCAAACGATTCTAGTACCAATTACGACGTATTTAAACGGCTCCGCCTTGCGCGTGGAGAAAATCATTGAAGTATGATTTAATATTTCAGTCACAATTCGAAAGTTGGCTTTTGTATAATTTCTTTCATCGGGATTTTTTTTTTTAGGAATGTTGGAGGCTTATTGGATTCTGATTGCCCCATAATCAGTTGCCAGTAGTCAGCAGAAACCAAGATATTTATGTCCAGAAAAAAAATGCAAACGTTATTCTGTCAGGAAAATATTATCCGGTGTTTAAAACTACAAATAAAACGCAACGACGTTCTTTTAATTTTCGTGATAGGCAATAAAAATACACAAAATCAAACGTAGAATAACTATCAAAGTGGCTTTCTTATTTACGGTATCTATTACTTATGACATTCATCTTCCCAGATCGGCTAAGTTTCAAATAAAAGATCATCAACTTGGCTGAAGTATCACGAAGTAGGGACTGAAACACCCGCATGCCATGCTCGTGCGTGAGACAAGAAAGGCTCTAATGCGAGCGACAGGCTAATTGTGTACCAAAGCCCAGTCCCACGTACAGTCACGCAACCTTGCCGTCTTCAACGGGGCTTCCTCCTTAAACCCCTAGAAGCTAAGATTTCTCCCTACGACCATATATCAAACACGCCAAGCGTATGCACAGACGAAGCTTTACACAGAGAGAGAGAGAGGAGAGCAGGCAAAGGAAACTCCACGTGAAGCCCTATGGGGAAACGAGTGCAAGGTTTTTAATTGCCTGTCGTCATCTGTCAGATTAATTGAGGATTACCCTCTGACTCCATAAGCCGAGATCAGGGCAGCAGTGGAAACATTCTAACGCACATCATTTATTTCTTCCCCCTGTCTGACACCGGGATGTGTTTGTCTTTTGTTGCGGGTATTACGCCGGATCCCCGTTGTTTCCTTTCCTGCACCCGGCCAGACAAGACTCACTTAAAAAGCAAAAAATAAGAAAATAAATTCGTTCTTTTAAGGGGCTACTTATGCCGTTAACCTCTTTCATTACTTTTCTTGTAATATTTTTCGTGATGATCGTGGAGATGCAATTTCTCAACGCTAGTCTCTAGCAGGCTGGATATGAACGTGATTTAATAATTGACGCGGCTCTCCGTCGCCTGTCCTTGTGTTCGCTTTTATAACTTTTGGGAGACAGGGGGTGACTAATCCAGGAAGTGCGTGGTGAATGAGAAATTGCCCGAGGAGGAAAAGCATGGTGTCTGTGTGGCTGCTATCATAAGTTGTTAATGTAAACCAGACTTGAAACCATCGCCTTCATTCCGACAATTTTTCGCGGTTAAACTTAATCACTTGCTCCAAAAACTTTCACAATTTCAAAAAAAATATAATTGTATATATGTATATGTATATATATATATATATATATACATATATATATTTAAACATGACGGCTTTATTGTTACCTTCAACAGCAAGGTTAAAGTAAGGTAGGATTGCTCGACGTCGGATCAATAATCACGATGACTGCTGTAAATAGGTGTTGCCCGACTGACTGGCGTGGTGTAAAAGAACACAATAACGAAATCACGGAATTCGTATCAATTCTGTGTTGCTTCTGTCGTCCAGTGAAATACAGGCGTATTCTATATGTAATCCTTTCAACTGTTCTACAGTTTGAACGACAGAGGGAATAATTATTCAGCACCAAGACCGTACTGAGTTTCATACGGAAGATCATTCTATCATTCGATGAAGTAAAACTTTATGTTTAAAAGATTTATAAGGAACCACAATATCTAATGCCTCACCACGGGAAACAAACAAACTTTGTAAAGAAAGTACTAAATAAAAAAAAATCAGTGTCAATCATGGCATGTGGCTTAAATTTGATTCCGGGTTCTTTTTTAACACCAGTACGTCAGCACAAATTGAGTTACCGCGGTATATATAGGGGCGAGAAAAAACGAAAGATTACGATTCCTGGACAACCTGGTCGTGTAACCCTCACAAATCGTTCTGAATAGACGTCTCAGGGTTGTCTTCTCTATTCTCACGAAGGGAGGGCAACAAGTGTAGAAAATATGGTTACACGCATGTTTTTATCGAACCTTTGTATGTTTATATTGTTGACAATCATCATACTCAGTCCTGCAAGAATGCGACATTTCCTGTCCATATTAATCTTTGTAGTCTCGGAGCTTTGATTTCCGCACTCCAAACCCGCTACATACACACTGTTCTCTTTACTCCTTTCAAGTTGAAACGGTTCTTATTGTAATATTTGTTAGCATTAACAATACACAAAACACCGGGGAAGCTCCGTATGTTTTTCCTCTCAGAACAGTTGCATCCTGCTTTTGGTCGACTTTATTTTCTCATCAATAAGGTTGACGAATGAAAAGGTGTTTTGCATGACCCATCTGGTCATTCGCTTTAGAATTTGGCTCTGTTTTTGCACAGTGAATAGAATGCACAAACACGGAACACGTGCAACCAACCGAATATGGATTTGTTTCTTTTTTTTTTTTCACCTGAGTTCTCGGAAGGGCAAATCAAGGTACCATCGCATGTAACTTTAGGCGAATATACATATGTTTTTTTCCTTACGTTACAAAGTCTCAGAAAAATAATATAAGCTGCCTAAAACTAAGTCTCTCACTATGGAAGAACCAAATCATCATCAATATAGATCACCAGTCGAAGAATATTAAGATATTTTGGATGCCTAAAACTGCCTAAAAAGACGTTGCACTTGTTTTACGGGCAGACTTGCATGAGTGAATGGGAACGTGATATATTTGCTGTGTTAACCGAAATCGTATCCTCTTAAAAAGACACTAACACCCCCAAAATAGTTTTTTTTTTCTATTTTTGCTTGGCGATTTATTTTAGTGTCAGAAGACTGCTCCATCAATATTTTGCTACAGCGTCACATATATTTTTAATAAAGTAAGAAAAACGCAACGGTTCGAAACCGAAACGGAAACTGGACTGTGGAGCGAGAAGATATATAGAGCAGGAGAGAGTTTGCAAAAATTCCGTGACTCTGCAACCTTTTCTTTTTTTTAATCAACGTATTTGCAGTTTTTCTAGAAGCCACAAAAATTGGGTATCATATTTATTTTCTATTTTTAATAATGTGTGTGTGCCTTCGATGGCGCAAGACTGATTATATTTGGTGGTTGTGTTTTATTCATAGAAAATCGGCACGTGACCACGGAGAAGAGAGTGAGCGCGACTCAAACCGGCCAGATCTCGATCGGAGGTTTTCGGGCGAAAAGGAAACGAAATTTCGATCCGCGAATTGTTTCCTGAATAATTCGGCTCTGATATGTCACGTACAAACCTTTGCGAGCATAAATAGCCTGTCAGTGTCCCTCTAAGAACAAAAATGTACACAAGCGCTAGACAAAAATACAACGCGTCATCGCGAAGCCCAGGTGAAATGCGAAACGCACTCAATTCCACGCACTTACCGCCTAAAAAAAACAGGCATTGGTAAATCCTTCTATATCCGTGCGTTTGGGTCAGGGTCGCAGCGTCTTGTGTCATAGGCGTGAGACCGTTCCGTCTCGCGCCGCCGTGGCCGTCAGTCGGAAGGGGCGTCCGAGGCCGAGCGGAACACAAAAGACGTCCGAAGTGACCCAAGGTTCATTGCGCATTGGAGCACGAGCAATGTCACGCTCGCGGCAGCAGCCACATGCAGCAACGGCCGAGCCCCACGTAATGTTTCCCGTGTTGTTTGCGGTCCGCCGGGACTTGTGTGTCAAGGCGAACCGTTTTCTACGCTTTTGACGTTTGCCGGCCGTTTCTCTCTGTCCCGTCCACGTGTACGTCTCCGACTATTCCGAGAGGGACTCGTCGGCTGCCGGCGGGACCGTGCTATTCGTCTATCAATTGTCCATTGTCTGCCGGAGAGAGAGCACCAACTTGCTGCGCGAGAAACCGTTTGAACGAAATCTAAGTTTGTGAAGTGTAGTTTCTTTTTTTCTTTCTGTTCTGTTTTGTTTTTGTTTTTTTGCTTAAAAAAGAAGGGAAGCTGTATTCGTGGTACTCGCCTTTTCAACCACTATTTGTACGCGCGAATTTAGGAGTAACCGCGATATACGTTTTTACTAGAATTATTATTTTTTCTTTTTTTCTACAATGCCATTGTTTGGGCACAAGTAATCACGCCTTTGTTCTTCGAGGACAATTTAACTTACATATATAATTTCGCTTCCAGCGGGCGTACCCGTGTTGTTTTCAAGAGAAAGAATGAATCCGTCTGGCAGTTCATTTCGATCACCTCGACTTTATTTCGATATCTCCAAGGTCAAAAGGGACGGAGCCAATTTTGATGCCGATTTTTGAATGTGCCTGCTCATGGGCATCTCGGTATTTAGTGAATATGTAGTCACTTTGATAGTATAAATATAAGTTATGAACGTTCACAACTTTACTTCAGGCGCAATAATAAATTGGGTCACTAAGCTCACAAGTCACTAGGCAAACATTCCGTGCTTGGCTTCACATGAGATGTTATACACTTCCGCACGTTCTGTTATAGTGCAGAAGTGGTTTAAAAACTGAGACGGTAGTTTAAAATTTCATAGCGAACCTAATTTAATTAATTTTTGCTGATGACACTAGGTTATGATTATAATGCAAGTAAATGCAAAGGTGAAGTGAGCTGGACAAGAATGACGAATTTTCGTCATTCTTGTCCAGCTCGCTTGCACCTTTGCATTTAATTGCATTATAATCATAACCTTGTTGGTGTTAGACTGGCGGCAGCTGATAAAACCTGTTTGCTGTACTGACGTCTAACTCCTGGCTAGCTCAGTTGGTAGAGCGCTCCACCTGTAATGGAGAGGTCCCGGGTTCGATACCCGGACCAGGCGGATTTTTTCGATGCAGCACCAGCCACCTAGCTGTGTTTGGAGATCTGTGTTTGTCCTTTGTCCCTCTTGTTCCCCTTCTTCAGGGACTATTTTTGACACTAGGTTTTCTCTTTTTTCAGGGAACAATATTGAAAGGTTAAGTTTCTCCTGCAATCACTTGCCCAGCAACTTTTAGTACGTGGACTGCCTTAAATCATTTAAAAATAAATAAAAGTAAAACAAAAGTGCGTGTTTTCAAGCCAAAAGGTACAGCGTGCAATGCCGCCGCAAATTTAATATTGAACTCGTTTGAGGTTGAATTTATAACTACTGTTAAAACTTTAGGCGTGATTTTTCACGGACTTATATCATGAGACTCCTATATTCATAACCTTACTATTAAACGAATATCATAGATGTTCTATACAAGCATCGCGCATATACTGCCAACTAGTGTAAAACATCTAATTTATAACGCAATATTAAATCCTCGTTTATCCTAGTGTCACCAAGTTTGGGGAACACGACAAGCACCAATCTGAATAAATTGTTTGTGTTGCAGAAGAATGCAATTCGGGTCGTAGCTAATGCGTTGTATTGCGCGCATACTGAACCGATCTTTTGTAAACATATAGTAATGAAAATCTAGAAAGTAAAAATAACTAAGTATAAGCCTGTGGCAATGTTCATGGCATCGCTTAAAATACCCAATGATCCATTACCGCGTAATTCTAAACTAAGTGTTAAAAATATTATATATGGAGTGTGCAGCGCCGGATCCTTGAAAGTGTCGCGTCCTCGAACTAATTACGGACTTTAGATGATTCAACACACACTTCCAACTTCCCAATTTTTTTTGTTCTTTTAAGCGAAAATGTTTGTATTGATCCGATAAATAAGCAAGGAATGCGCAAAATATTATCCTTGTCGATAAATGTTTTATCTATATATCACTGATTGTTTTTCTGCCTTATAAGTTGGTATTTTCCCTGTCGGCCGACCTCCCAGTAGCGGAGGGGGTAAGGGTTTTCGTCAAGCTGCACTTCTGCACCATTTTTACAGCGTAGATATACTGGACTCGTCGGTCGGGTTTTTTCGTGTCCGTCCACAGAACAGTAGTCGACAGAAAACCATCGCGCGGGCCTTATCAACGTTCGCGCGCGCCTTATCATCTATCATATGGTTTCGACACTTGTTTCAATAGAGAACCACAAAACAAGTGTCAAAACCACATGATAGATGATAAGGCGCGCGCGAACAATGCGAAGCATGTCGCGCTACCCTCATACGTTTCTCGGTAAAGATTGCGGTTGCATAAGCTGCCGCGGCAACGGCAGCGTGCGAAGTCTTTTATATATAAAAAAGTTTTGGTAGAGTGCATTTATATTTCTTTCGTCGAATCATTTGGTATAGACCCTTTCGCTGTTTACAAACATGAACTGCGGCTTGCGCCCCAAGCGACTTCCGGTCGCGCCGTCTTTCCAAGCCTGTTGAGCTTGCTTACGTCACCAGTGCTAGAAAGCATAAAGGCTACACGGACAACAAAGTTCGAGATTTAACGAGGGCCTTCGGCTGTACAATATTGCATCTTGGTGGAGGCAAGTTGGTTCTACAAGAATACTCGAAACATTTTAAGAGATCTCGCACTCCTTCGTTCTTTTGGCGTTCACCTGGAGGATTGGTGGTTAAGCGTTTGATCTACATTTCAAGCAGCGGTGTTAAGGTGGCCTTTGATCATTCTTTTTATAAACCGAAAGTTCTCTTGGACGTCAAAGACTGGAGCACCACCTGGTGGCGTTTGCTATAAAAAGGGTCTATAGTGCAGTGGGCAATCGTTGCAGGAGATACCACAGCTTCGCTGTCCAACCACCTTCATATCGTGGATTGGAGCCCACACTCTTTTTTTCCGACCTGCATCCCCCAAAATGATTTGAATTTTACTAATTGAATTTACAACTGACCCTGTGTTAACATAATTGTGGTGCTTGAGCGGTAAGTATTACATTTTGTTTAATCTCTGAGAACCACCTCGTGACGTTAGAACAACTATATTGGCTTGCGTTCTTGATAAAAAAAATCTTTACTATTTTAAATAAATTTATGGAAGATTCCTCGGTTACTGATCGTCTTAAGATTAGTTATTTCACATTACGGTGCATATCCTTCAAGTGCAAGGATGTGAATGCACCCAAACCGGATCTCGCGTAAAGTGGGTTATTTATTGCTCCAATATTACTGATATTAGAAAGGTGACACCGACTGATACATCAAGTGCACTTACATTGAGGCATAACTGTACCAAAAGGTTAGAGATAACAAATGCTGCTAATGGGGCAGCTTTCTAATCCAGCTGTGATCATTTCAATTGCCAGGCCTGATCTTATATTTTCTCCCAACAGCTTATATTCATCCACCTGCGCTAACTACTTCAATGTTATAAAAAAATGCGCCTCAATTTGGGCTCCAGAAACATCATTTATGCAGGAGGTAACTGAAGAACAACGCATCATGCATTGTGCCGATGTTCAACTACGTATGTAAAACATATGACACGACAAACGCCGATTTTTCCAGCTGGGTATCTGCAACTATATACGACAGAAACATATCAAGACACTTTGCTCAGAGTGACAAGCTATGTGTTTGTCCTGTCTCTGTGTGCGTGTGTGTGTGTGTGTGTTTTTTTTCTTTTCTAGCTGTTCTTTCACGTTTTAAAAACAAGCGTTCGTGTTGTCACTATAGTCGGTGACAGGTTAAGATTTCAGGGAAGCTCCTCCGTCCTCTTTCCACTTCAGCAGATGCTAAAGTGGAAAGCGTCCCCTGAGCTGTTAAGCTTTCACCGACTATAGAATATTGTAACGCCGCAATGTGAGACCGTATTAGTGTCTTACTATTCCAACTCGCTGCTCATTGAAATAAAGCTCCACGCACTTTATCACAACTCTGGAATATGCTTGATTGAGTTTGAGTTAAATTCACTCAACGGAAGACATTTCTTTTATTTATACGAGAGTAATGAGTTCTATTTCCGTAAACTTTATGATTTTCCAAATACGTTTCCTTGATTACATTTATAGCCGATAAGCTTTTCTAGGAACTGCCTGCATTTTCTCACTCGTAGCAAAATGAGAAGTACATTACTCAAGAAAAGAGAGGGCGACTTGAGGCTTCACTTTTATTTCGTTGAAGTGTCCAGTCGATTCACGAATTTTCAGCTCTCGATCTTCATCACAGGAATACATTATAACAAGAATTGTTTTCCCTAGTCACTTACTAGGCAGCTTTCTCTCTCTCTCTTTCTCTCTCTTAGCTATTAAATCTCTTGCCGCTTCGGCATTAAGAAGACAAATGCGTAAGCTTGCGCAATGAGCTGCCCCCACAGATTTGTTCCTTCCTCGGAGATGCACGACATTTCTGCGCGCATCCTGAAATGACGTCATCCTTCCGCGCTCAGATCGGAAACTGGGTCGGGAACTGGTCCGAGCGACAGGTCCCCTGGCGGCCAAAGCGTGCGTAATGTGGGCGTCCCGACCAGCGTTGATGGTCGCTGCAGGATCTGCCTCTTCTTTCCTGTCAAGGTCGATTATCTCAGCTCGGCTGAGGCGTGCCGTCGGTTTTAGCGACGGCTCACGTTGAAGGTTGCTGCCAGAAACGCTCGGCCCGGCTTCGAGGGACTTTCGCTTCGAGTGACGGAGAAAGCGTGGCACACTTTCTTCCGTCTCTCTGGCGCGTGCTCGCGGGATGGAACCGACGGCGGCGGGAAGGGGGTTGGATCGCTGGCTGCCACACGACGCTTGCTTCAATGTTTGCCATTATATCCGCGAGGCTGTTTGCTATTACTCTTTGGTTTAGCCTGCACCGTGGCGTGTATAATAGGCCAAGGTTCGGAATAAAAGTATATAGGATTCGCTCAGTTTTATTTTTAAATTGAGAAGTATTTTTATTTTTATTCGCTCGCTTGCAAGAATGGCTGAGTGGAGACCTAAAATTATAAATCTCATTTATAAAATGCTGAACTTCATGACCAACTTTGTGGGAAATTTCGTGGAATAAAAATATTGTAAGGAAATATTAAAAGTTTAATTGATTGGCGTTTTATGACACACAGGCACTTAGAGTCCTGGGGAACATCACGATATTTTCTCAAGAAAAGCAGTGATTTATAATTTTGTGAATGTGGCCCATTTAAATCAATGCAAAAAAGAAAAAGAAGGTTCTGACGCCGTGGAATAAACGCTATACGCGTCCAAACGTTTTATGACTGCTTATTGGTATTATGTAACTGTCATCTAAAATATCCCCGGGGAACATTGCGACGTTTGTTGTTGTTCAGTTGAAATTCTCGTTTTAGTGCATCCGCCAAGGCGTTGATGTCCAAGAAAGTTGGGGATGCCCATTATCTAATCTATTACATGTAGAATATTCTATATTATAAAACTTGAATGCGCCTTAGTGCGCTATTGAATGGCTAACTCGTGGCAGTGTATGACTCACTGACACGAGCGTGTCATCCGTGCTTCACAGTACTTGCAAGAACAAAAAATATGCACGTGAGCCAGGAAAACAAAATTAAATCCATGACACTAGAAAGGAAAAAAGCAATACAATACAACGTAATGTTTTAGCTCAAGGCTTCATGTAGAGGTGTCCGTTTTTTTCTCCCTTGCATGAGGGTTAAAGGGGCGGTGCAACGATTTTATGACTAAAAGAATTTGCATCTTGTCATTTTTACGTTGTTTATCGTGTCCCGGAGAATAGAGAAAACACACTCCTTTATTAAAAATGCCACGATTCCGCTGCATAATCGCAAAGCAAAAGTCGATGTTTTTCCCCCACCTGCAGCCGCAAGTGGCAGCCGAAGGAACTACGGCGAGAAGATTACGTGACCTGCTCGGCTCTAAGCTGCAGCATAACGCCCGCCAATGTCAGCAGAGAGTGGGAGAGGAAGCGCCCCCCGAGATAGCACACGGGAACCTACACGGCCTCCGAATGACGTCACCGGGAGTACGGCCAGGTATGACCCTGAAGACTGGGAGTGAGTTGAGGGTGCCCGAAATGCCAATATTTACTCTTTTTGTTACGCAACAACTAGGACACGCAGGCGAAATCGGTTTTCTGTTCTTTACTTCAGGAGTGTCAGAGGGCAACTTCCACAAATGCTTGACCGAAGTCCGAAAATTGTTGCACCGTTTAAGACTATGGCTGTAATTTCTCCACCAATATGAGCTGCACCGCTGCTCAGCGTAGCGCGCGGTGCTTTCGCTGCACCGGCCGAATGCTGCGTAAAACTGGGCGCGGGCTGAAGAGTAGATGAGGAGAAAGGGGCATACCGTCCCCTCCATACTCTCCCCTCCTCCTCCTCAAGAGCTGCGCTCTAATTCGGCATTACAGAGAGTTGTAAGCGTCTTTCATTTTTTTCTATTGTTTTTGGCCTCTGAATTGAACGTTACCTAGCTCCACCTAGCCTAGACATTTGCAATTGCTCTGCCTGTGCCTGCCGTGCCTGCCATCTGGTGGCTAGCGATTTAACATTTTTTCACGCATTGCGATATTTTTTGGACCGTGCAATGAGCCAAGTGCTGCTTTGAATGCGATCTTTCGGGAACGACTTTTGATTTAGCGAATGGTTTACCACTTCTCTCTGAGTCTGACGTGCGGTCCTAACGAAGGGTGTGGGTCGCGGCGAATCGCAAAGGTAAGACGTGATGTGTGCTCAGTGGCCGGGTTTGGGTTGTCTCCGTTTAACATCGCAGTGTTGAAAACGAGAAGACTGAGTGGCAGCGTTAGAAACGCATTTCCTTACCGGCGCGCGGAAGACGGCTTCGGCAATAAATATAGTTCGGGAAAAACGCGTGTTACGTTTTCATTTTCTGCAGCTCTTGCTCCGAAAGCAGAGACTAGTTTGGATGTGTACGAAACGGTTGACTGCGTTTCTTGCGATAGTTGCTTAGCAGTCCTGGGGAGTCGCCGGTGGTGTGAGGTAATTGCCTGCCCGAAAACTATGCTAGCTCTTGTCGGTTGAATCGCGGCAACGTTAGACCGACGCTATGCGTGGCGTCCTGCCGTTTTCGTTAAGCCTTACCGATCTCCAGTCACTCGATTCGGCACCGCCATATTGCTACGTAGACGAGGGAGGAACTTTGCTCCCCCATTTGCAGGGACGAACGTTGCTTCGTTTCTAAAGGAACATCGGGGACAAGATCGTTCCGCCCTAACTGGAGAAATATGCATACCATTCTTTTTAAGAATGTAGAATGCGTAAACGACGACCGGGCAGTTACAGACCACGTGCTTTAGCAGACAGCGAGTGGAGGGTCAGAACGGCAGTGGAGGTGTTTAAATGTGTCAACACACCCGCCGCGCGCCATACCTCCTCATGCACCCCCGGCGCAAGCATGGTAATCGTGCGACAGCGTGGTTTGCACTGCCTTGTTGCTGTTTGCGCACTAGAGCTCATATCGCTCAGCAACCTGTACGATCTGACAGAACCTTAATTGCCTTTGAACGTTAACCCGGCATATATTATCTCTCTGTTCTAACTATCTGCGACTGCAAATTGCGCTGCACCGTTTATATTCCTCACTGCGAGAGGACGTCGCCTTACCACTTCGCATTCAGGAGCTCAGGGACCGCACAGTAAGATTCGATTACAAACTTTCTGTACACAACCTAGGCAGGCCTCTGGATTCTATAAATGACCATGCGGCAGTCAGCTCCAAATCTGCAGTTAGTCAGGCGTCATACGCAGCACCTAGTATATCAAGGCAGCCGAATGGACGTTTTCGCTATAGCATACGAAACAGAAAAGGGGTGTTAAAAAAAAAACGATTTAGTTCTTTGCGCGCATCCAGTTTAACGGAGAATTCGGAAGGTGGCTCTGGCGGTATTCACACCTTTTTTGTTTGGCAACAAACTCAGCGGCGCCATCTATTGGTAGCCCCGGCACACTTCCGGTTCAGGTATATAGACCTTTGCAAAAATAGCCTTCTGCGCGCTGCCATCTTTGTCTGCTGGGCTGCAGAACGCCTTCGGAGCATGCGCTGTTGATATGTTGTGCGGCATAGCAGGCGCTGCGCATGTGTCCACAGCTCAGCGGCTCAGCATTTTTGCCCCGAGTGATAAGCGATGCAAAGGTCTACATTCCCCTATCTTTTAGTCGCAATTTTTTTATCATAAGAGTGAATTAAGTCTGACAGTGCTATAAGTGGCCAGTCCAGACGATAGCGTGTATATTTGTTTTCACATATACTGCGAAACTCGCAGCCTAGTTCAGAACCGAAAGTGGTTGGGGGCTATTTGCACACTGGCGCCACCACGTTTCAACCCCTGCGAGAAAGGAGCGAATACGGCACGCTGCGCTGTGCGAGTTGCCCCTCATAACGACTAGATTTTCACACGATACATCCTTACTTGAACTGCCTTGTTTCCATCGTGAAGTTCATATGTAGCTTCGGTTCGGGCGCTTATAGAATCACATGAGCTAGTTTTAAATAACGTTTCTTTATATTTACTTCTGTTTACTCACGTGACTTCAGATAAAAGTTGGCTCGATAGGATTCCGTGACGACCGGGCTGGAAGTGCATGAAAATAAACATCTTTATCCTGCCATACACACAAAGCAAGTTGTCAGCTTATTGGCGACTCTGAGAAACCCCTCTCAGCGGCCAGCTTCAACGTATCCTCTTTTGTGGCCAGTTTTGCATACAAACCTTTGTAAAAAATAAAAAAAAATAAACATAATTATTTGTAATTTATTTTTTTATTGCCGAGCAAAGTGTTTTGTTCGCTCAGATTGTGGATCAAAACCATGGAATACCTGCCCCAAGGAATAAAAATATTACCCAGTAGTTTGCAACTTGCAATGCTACATATGCAATGATGACACGCGTCTGCACGTATTCACGCGCACCGTGGATATCCTGGGAAAAAGATGGGAAGCTCGACTCGTGAGTATTGAATTCGCAGGGGGCCCGGCAGCGCAATCAGTCCCAGCAGTTGAAGACATTTTTTTTTCTCTCTTTCAAAGGCAACGTATGCTTCCGGATGGCAGGGCAGAGTATTTAAAGTTATCTTGGTAATAATTTTTTTAAGGAATAAAAGTTGGGTGAACTTTTGTTATTGTTTCAAAAACATGTTTAATTACTTTTATTTGCTAATTTTCTTTTTTAAGAAGAACAAAAAGAAAAGAAAGAGAGACGGCGGTGGTTTAGAAGATTAAGCGGTGAAACGTGTGTACGCGAAAATATTTTTCTATATTTAGCTGCCCTTTAAGCAGTGTTTATCTGGCTTAAATTGAAAAATAAGACAAACATCTGCAGCGTTGTTTGAGACAGGCGATGTTATTTACGTGCTGTTATTCGTCTTGCCCTGAAGCCGTAGAAAAATAATGGACACGGGTAATTTACCTGGGCTTCGAGCTCTTCGCTGTCCCTTTTATCTCCCTCGGGTTGTTTTTACGGCAGCGTAGAGTTCGGGCGCTGCTCCTGACGCACTTTTTAAACGAGATAATTGATGCTTCTCTGACCTCCTCGTTCCTTGCGCGTAGTGCCAAATACCTGCGGCAACGTTTTAGCGAGCCTCGTATACTGTGAATGTTTCTTCGTGTTGGTATTGTTTACATGAATGCATTTTTTTATTATTTTGTTCGTTTCAACTTTTAATTTATGCGTCCTTACTGGGGAGGCTAGAACGCAGCTAACGACTATTCAATATCACGACAAGAACAGAGGGCTCGGACACCAGCACACAAGGAAAACGGTGCAGGGAAAAATACATTTCTGAGAAATCACTTCTGTGGTCCCAAATTTAGAACGCTATGTGTCCTCTACATTTGAGTAAACTGAATTTTTTGAATCTAATCTTGTTTGTTTAAAGATTTGAGCTAGTGACCATTTTTTTTGTGGGGGGGGCGAATATTGTTTATCACCTCCACCACATTGCTATCAGTAGCTGGAAAAATACTGGCTCTTTCTTATCTTCCAGGTTTTGATTACAAAAAAGAGACACTCATTGAAGCACTTGGCGAACTGCACTCTGTCTGTAATATTTGTGCACTCTGTAACATGACAACCAACCAGCCCAGAGCATTTCCAGAAAAGGTGGTCGTTGGCTTCTGAAAGAAGATTGAGGGCGCAGGTGAGCTGGTTAATGTTAGGCAAGATAATGAAACCAGAGGACACGGAAACAGAGAGCACGTACACAACGCTTTCTTCTGTTCGCACTTTCTTCTTCAAGTTTGCCTCAACAACCTCTTTTGACATAATAAGCAGGAGACGGTTTTGTGTGCATCCTTATTGTTTCCGTGTCTCCAATTTCATTATGTTGCTCTTTGGCTTCCGCGAAAATTTGGAAAAACGCGTTTGCTGCTGAAGCGAATATCTCAGAAATGATTTTCCAATTCACTATAAACAGCAAACTACATAGCAATTATAATGGTGTTTGGTAGCTGTTTCATACCGAATACACATTTTCAAAGCGCTAATTACATATTTTTCTTCTCAATAGGTATAATGTTTCTAATACACCTACTGAGCGTGCGAGATAGCTGTTATTACTCCTTTTGGGGGCTTCGGAATGATGTTCAGGAAATATTACACCTAATTGGGGTTGTGTGGATATTTTACAGCGTGTAAGTTGGTCAGCCATTTCAAAGCTGCGACGAGTCACTCGCTGTAGATGAGCAATTTAGCCAGTGCAGTACAACCGCTAGCCTGGGTCTTTAACGTGCACCACGCAGTAGTGATACACGACTGCACGCCGGTACGTTGCTTATCGAGATCGAAACGGGCAGGGGTGGGGATTGAACCCAGGATCCCTGGGTTCTGCAGCGCGAGCTCTCGCTCCACGTGCTCCGAGCTGGTGTGCGCTAGCCCACTCGGCCTCCGATTCCCCCTAAATATCACACCTTTTACAAAAAAAAGAAGACAAAAAGTGTTTCCGCCTGATGTTTACTTTTTTTTTTTAAGGTAGCCGGGACAGATTACACTGAAATAACCTGCGTCGTATGTCAGTCAACGTTTAAATTCTTGATTTTTCTTTCAAGTTTTTGGAGCAAGTATACTACTTGGAAATGGTAATATGGTGCCGATAGCGACCTTCCGAAGTATGCACGTCAGTTTTGTATCGGTACGTCTGACTATAAACATATTTATTCTCGAGGTGGGCGAAAATCGGAACTGCCAGTCGTATTCTAGGAAATAAAAGAAATATATTAACTTCGCTTTGTAAATTTGGATGTTCGATTCGCCATATTTCAGTCAGTGATTCTCCTTACGTCAGTAACAGCACGTCCACGTTTCAGTAACGAAGCTGTGCTGTTGTTTATGTTTACGGCTCAAACATAAAATCATTCGAGTGAGGGAAAACAGTGACGTTTCACTACGTTACGTTGAGACACGACTGCAAATTACTGAGAGGCTCGTGCTTCATATACCGTGCCCCGAGCCACTCGTTGAATTGGTTGCCTCGCGAAGTATACGAAGCGCGAGTGTGTACGTTTTGCGGCCGTGTTTCGGCGTAAACCGCCGCGACTAGTTTTGGAGCAAGTCAAACCAGCGCCTCCTCAAACGTAACGTTTGTAAATTTATGAAAATGTACAAGCATCTCCTCCTCATTGTAACGCCTTGTAGCCGCTGCGAGGCAACCTTGAATGAATCAATGAATAAATAAATTATTAAATAAATAAATTAATGAAAGATTGGCAACCAACTATGCCTTCAAAGTACTATAATGCATGAAAGGAATTGAGTTGGTGAGGTAATCTGGTGTGTCACGTGACGTATATCTTCTCCTAACTTAGCAGGTAACTGAAATGGTGTATAGGTCACGTGGTCAATTTCCCCTAGATAGTGGAAACTGGATTAGTGTCTAGGTCATAAGACGTTAATTTTCCCGCTAAATTTAGCGGCTAACTGAATTAGTGTATAGGTCACGTGACGTAGATTTCCCCGCTAAATTTAGTGGGAAAACTGCATTGATGTTTTGGCCACAAAGTCGTGAATGCTTTTGTTAAATTTAGCCGGGAAATCAAGTTGTCGTATAGACGCTTTCAGCGTGTCAGTTACCCGAGCCACGTCCATACTCGCCGCGCTCCCCAGGCCGCCATTACACGGTCTGTATTTTGGCTTGCGCCTGCACTCCGGTTATCTCGCTTGCGTGGTGGTTTTGTGACAATGAGCGGCCTCTGTGCGTTGCGCAAATGGCGTACAACGGGCAAGACGTGCTCTGTATGTGGGTTGCAAAAAGTGCAATGGTGACACTGAGGTTTTGGAACCACGTTCTGTGCACTGTAACATGCCCCGCTGAAACACATGGACTGTCCGTGCTTGATGCCGTTTTGGATGCATCGATTCGCACTGAATAACCCAAGCAGAGCATCATTAAGACGCGACTGGCAGCACTTTTTTTCCGGGCCGCACTTGCAAATTAACGACTACTCGTTCGCGCAAGCAATTTCTACCCAACGCATAGGTTGTCTGGTGTAACTCATTCCGATGCACCTAACATCGAGCACGATATATTTTTTCTGATGAGCGACGAGGCGCAGCGCCAAAGACCGCATGCGAGCGACTCCTGGGAAACCAGCGAAGTTTGCTAGGAATCTACTATAGTAGATTCCTAGTAAACAACACAACTTATACAACCGAGCGGTGCGACGAGCAACTGAAAGCAATCCGCCACAACGACGGCCCAGCACGTCGCTGATCGCTAAGATTTTTCGCTTATCAAAGAGCCTACGTGATTAAAGTGGCCAAAGGTAGCGACAAACAAGACTGCGACGAGTAAAATACGCACATGCAGCGATGGATAAGACTGCGATAGGCTTGCTGTGTCAACTCGACATTTCCAGAAGCCGCAGTGGGTTTCAACTACACTGTATTTCCGGCAAAAACGTAACAAATGTGATGCTTACACGGTCTCTAATGTCTAGGCCATAATGCTGTGTCGTCGACCCATTCACAGTCCGATTATATCGTACATAACACCCCGGCGGTGGCTGGCGAAGCGCAGTACGCAGTGCAGCAGTGGCAAAGTAGAGGCTGGCTATGGCGGACGGGTCGTGATGCCAAGATGGCGGCGCCCATGCAAAGTTGCCTGAAAGCGTCCGAAGATGTATAGGTAACATGACGTCAGGTGACGCCACGTCACGCCACTTTCCTCACTTTTTAGGAGGGACAAAATTTTGGCATTCGGGGGTAGCATTGAAAATAATTTCATGCTTTTATAAATATCATGCATCACAAAGACATTTCTGAAAGAGCGAAGCTTTCAAATACAGGACTGATTCAGTCTCAGCATACGAATGCATAGAGATGAATGGTTTGGGCTACAGGAACCGCAACCCATTTTCTCATTGGTAAATTTGAGGAAAATCACGTATAAATTTTGGACCAGAAAACGGCAAACTCTGAAGCTTTGGCATCTGGTCGAAACCGCTAACGTTACATTTCTATGGAGACGAAGCGTTTTCGATGACAACGTTTGATTTTTGCGGTAGAAGAGAAAGCATACTTTTTCCTGAGAGACTACCAGGTACATATTTGTTTGCAGTTCATTTGTACCAAAGTTCTAGTTCTAAATGGTGCTACACACGTAAAAATCAAGGGCGTCCACATTTAGAGTACCAACCTTTCTTTTTTCTTATTTTTCTTTCAAATGACATAGTGAATTAATATTGTATCCGAAAACAGGCAAGTTTACCAGAGTGGGACGACTTCTCGCAGTTGAAACTCAAAGCCATTCATGCATGTTTAAACGAAACCTACCAAGGCGTTAGCTTATGAATTATGTTTCATTACTAATTTCCTGAATGACATATTTTTGAGGATCTTCTAATTGTCGCTACTGAAATGTCAAAACTGTATTGCATTTCTGACATTCCAGTACCTCTTCCTGTTATTTATGACTTCTGCCTTGTCGTCAGGCAAGTAGCCAGGGGGAGGGGGGGGGCAATGCCCCCCCCCCCCCCGAAACAAAATCCTGGCTACGTTCCTGCTTGTCGTACTACAGATTGAAGGCCCACTCCATGAGGCGTGCCTTGTGTTGTGTTCCATGGAGACGGCCTAGAACTTTACGAACACCTGTTTGTCCGTGCAGAGTCAACGAAACTTTTCAGAGCGATTAACATCACCGATGGCCTGGCAGCTCTGATTTCAGCGTTCTGGATGTTCAATATCAATTATGCTAAAGGTGCCGCAACAGAGCATCTATCGTTGAAAGGTGGTTTCTCAGACTGATTATAACGAATCCCTCTAAATGTTCCCTCTAAATTTAGCTGTGCTGAGAGTTCTTTTATAGGTATTTTTATTTTTTGCAGGCGGCGGGTTTTGTTGAGATTTTTTCTTGTCATTTTGCTTATTAGGGAGGTCTATATTGTTTTATTTTTTATTTCTCCATCATGAATAGCTTAATTTCTGTGCAAGGTATATTCATAGGATAGACTCACCTTTGCTTACTCATAGCAAAATAATAAAGGACCCCTATTACCACTGATTCCAGGGGCGGTTTCATACCTGCCTGTGTAATCCACATGTTTTGCAGAACGTTCTGTTTTGGAATAGCGGCATCTGGGTCGTCTGATGGTACATATGACTTTCAGTAACCAAGTCACAAGGTTATGGGTTCCATACTTCCTTTATTTCAAAAGAGGCTACTGGCGACGAGATGCTTTTGGTGGTGCCACCTCGCAGGCGCCGTCCTGCGACGAAGCTCGTACAGTCTAAACATAATCTTTCTTACTAAGACAATTTTTTTAGATTTCCCTTTTTAAAATTATGTGAGACTGCATCCTTTTTAAATCAGAGGGGCGGAAGCTTTTCCAAGGTCATCCTCGCTTTTCCCAGGGGCACACCATCCCTCAAAATGTAAGAGGGCCGCCATCCCTCTTATATTTCAGAGGGAAACTGCCTCCAATTAAAATGAAATATTTATATATGGCTGCCTCTATAGATTTAGAGGGATGCTGTCTCTTAGAAAAAGTCCCTGTTTGAATTTCACTCTTTTTTATAGGAAGAACATTTTCTTCGAAATACTACCCCTCAAGTAGACGAGAAACTAGGTTCCCTTGAACAAGACAAAAAGAAAAGCTCTGCCCTTGTTTAATCACCAGTGACATAACAAATTGCAGGAAAATATTTATTATACGAGACACTAAATCAAGTGGAGACTACGACGAAATAATTATTTCACGGTCTTCGTTTTGTGTTACCAAATATTCATTTTTTGTTTTTACAACAATTTTCTTTAGCTTGTTAGTCGCAAATTCAACCGGGAAATCGTCGTCTGTCACAAGAAGCGTTTGGACCAGTCCAACTGTTTGGCCGTATGTTGCTGAGTAAGAAATACCTCTAAAGTAGTAGGCACGAAGGCCCAAGATGAGGGCCTCTTCGAGCGTGGTCTCCGAGGTCAACATAATAACAGTTTGGTCTCCACACTATAATTCTCTTCTGGACTCCAAAAAATATTTTAGGGCCTGCACGACGGCCTGAACCCCGTGTTCCCTAAAGAGAAAAGAAAAAGATATGAAAACAAAGGTTCAGCATTCTTGACATGCTGCTTATTTTTGAATTATTAGATGGATTATTTAAACTCCTACATACCATGAATATGAGGCCGCTTATCCAGGGGGCACGGAGGTTGTTGTCTCATGTCGTAAACGTCGCGCACTCTGTGCCATTGAAGAGCTTTCGGTTGAATCCAACTTTATCGACTTAGCGAAGCTTTGCTGCAACCTTGAGGCTGTAGAGTTACTTAAGATTTATTAAATCATATGGATCACATATTATCCGGAAGATCCTTACCAGCTCTTGTATGCGGAGTAGTTCAAGTCTTTCTGCTGGAGTCTTAAACTCTTACCTCGACGGTCTCCACTAAGTGGACTGTCACTCTTCAACATCGACTTTCCCCAAATCGCCTCCCGAGGCTTCGGCGTCTGGGCAGAAATTGAACTCAAGAAAAAAACTGCAATAGGAACGTTTCATCGGCAGTAACCATCGGCATCGTGGCCGCCACTTCTACCTGGGATCGTGCTTCCTTTGGCCTCCTTTGCGACCTTTTTTACGAATCATGCTGAGGTGGTGTAAAATACGGTCTGCAAAACGTTGTTTCCGTTAGTAAATCTGATATCTGTAAGAGCATGTCATATAAAGAAAGAAAACGAAGAATATTTCTCAACCTAAAAAAAAGCATGATCAAAATATGTGCAAGATATGCCAAAATACCTGAAAATCGTAAAAATGCTGTTGTGTTACTATATATAATTACCTTTTGACTGCAATAATTTGGAAGTTTGACTTAAACTACCAAAGTATTGAAAAGCTCGCCTATCGAAATTCACTTCAAGCAGACGTGGTGCATTGAACTTGCCTA
This sequence comes from Ixodes ricinus, assembly GCA_037355805.1. NCBI lineage: Eukaryota > Metazoa > Arthropoda > Arachnida > Ixodida > Ixodidae > Ixodes > Ixodes ricinus. The sequence continues at coordinate 15,869 of JAZHYW010023204.1, read as the reverse complement.
AATACAACATTTGATTAGTTTGTCAATTCAGTTGTGCAGCATCGCACTGATGAATGATAGAGGTTTATGTTATTGTTTCCCTTTTTCTATCTAAGAACACACCTTATGCGGTTCTTCACACAATCACAAACGTGGGTTCGGGAACTGCATACCACAACACTTGTCGATGTTGAAAGCTTCAGCAAGAGCTGTGAGCAGATATGTTTGGCGTGGAATTGTGTTATGCAATGTTAGTTCACTGAATGTGTTAATACGTCGTTGTATGTGATGTGAGGAGTGACTTTAATATAGTGATGTCAATGACTCATATTAAATAGTCAACTAGTAAAGAAAAGCAAAATCACTATTTTAAAGTAAAGCAAACTAGCTTGACCCGCTTCATCCTGAGTGGTGCTATGCAGAGAAGCAATAACATTTCTGCTAGAAGCCGTTTCTGTGGATATTGTTTGTGGGAACAAGCGCCAAATTATTATTAGTTGTACCAATGCTTTTCAGTAAGAGATATCGTCCACGAAATTCAAAACACTGCTTCCCATTTGATAGACTCCCTAGGAGAAGATATAGAATACTTAGAACCTTTAATAAGTGCAGAGCTGGTCACCGGCCCAATGATTACCTTGAATATGTAGGCTATATAAGGCTCTAGAGCAGTCAACGGGACAGTGATTCCGGTGTTCGGTGCGTCATGGTGTTTGTGTTTGTGTTCGTTTCTGATGTGTAGCTCTGGGATGTATTTGGTAGAGCCTTCAAATACCACAGAAATACATTTGCCAACAAAATCCAAAGAGTAAAAAAATTGCAGTAGCCGCTTTTTGGACCCAAATGACATCTTGATGGGGACGGAATTGCATTTTTGATATATCTTAAAATCTTTTCTGATTAATGTTGCTGGTATATTTTGAATACATTACGGTGCGTATTTCGAATGCGGACAAAATAATACAGAATGAATACTGAAAATGAATATTCATATTCAATATATTTCAAATTCGTTTCAAGTAACGGCGTCGTTTTGGCTGAGCGGTTAGAACGCTCCTTTGATTCACCGCCCAAGTGTCCAGTTTGCAGAATGCATTCTGTAATCAAGACGCGACTTAAACCATTGAATTAGGCCTCGCGAGTACATTTCATTTGATACCAAAGATTATAAGTTACGCTCCTAAAACAGTGCCGAAATATTGGAGCACGCTTGGCCTTATGTATTCGACTAGGGCTCAAAGATATGAATCACCCAGGTGGGTTACGTTTGATACCAACGTGACCCACCTGGGCCCAGTCTTATTTCCGACACAAATTGCCAAAAATTGCACCCGGGACAATTATAGGCGACCGCTAAAATGACCTACGTGCCGAAGCGGGCATATAAGTGATATTGAAAATTCTGCGTCCGTTAAAACACATTTTGTAAGAAAGGAACAACAGCACAACGACAGACCCATTCGCGTATGCACACACTGAGGGGCGCGCCGCTTCAGAAGACCCGTGAGCCGGCGCTGTCCACACCGCAAAGAGCGCGCGAGCGAGCACTTCGCCAACGGTCGGTGACACATCTCGAAACCCCGGCCCCCTTCACCTTGCTCTCCTCGTCTCCTCTTCTCACTGAATCTAACGCCGTCTTCCTTCTACAGAGACGCAGCTTCTCTCCTTCCTAAAACGTGGCTTCAACTTTATGCTCCAAGCTCGGCGAGTGACCACGTCGGTGCCTTCACGAGGCTTTCCATCCACTACCTACGACTGCGTCATACTTTACAGGGATGATCGAATGGCTGCATCGTAAAGTCGTGCGTCCCCTGATGACTCTTCTAATCTCTTAGTGATCTGGTTTAGACCTCCTCCTACACATAGTGAGTTATTATCCCAATTGTCAGGAGTTTATCGAGTTATTTGTTAAACTTAGAGCCTGAACAGAAGCAGGCACCCAGATCGCTTAATGACATCCTGATTTTCTCCGCCTAATCGCGATAATCTGCGGGAGAACTTTCACCCACACAATTTATTCCCCTTTAAATATCTCACAAGCAGTGACTCAACTTCGCAGAATCTCACAGCGGCAATATAAATAGTCAGATCACTCGCATCAGTCTTGGTAGCTCCTTCGTGTGGATCGAGCGCATCCCCAAAAAAATGGATGTGATCTGTGAGGCTACCGGCGGGGGGGTTAAACTGTCGGCACTGTCGGGTCAACGTCGTCTGCGACGAGCCGGTAGCCGCTTTACTTCCCGTACTTCCGCTCCGCGAATAGGACACGGGATAAGCACAAGACCTCATTTAGCCTGCTCGCGAAAAATTATACGCGTTTCTCCTTCCTTGTGAGATCGAGTAGGGTATAAAAGTTGTTCAAATAGCGCACATAACCAATTAAAGCCCTTAGTGCGATTGGGACTTTTTCGGCGCTCTTCTACATGATTCCCGAGTCTCCACGCCCAGTCTTCTAAAGGCAGTAACGAGTTACTAGTAACGAGTTACTTTTTTCGGTAACTTCTACCTGTAACGCGTTACTCTTTAATACTGGTAACTTGTAACTGTAGTACTGTTACTTTTATTGGGTAACTGTACCGCTTACGCCGTTACAGTTACTTTTTTTTACTATATGAATTAGAACCCACTGCCGCGGACATGACGAAATTGCCATCTTGAGGCTATTTTCCTCTCTGACGAAAAAAATAAGAAGGAAGTAGCGTGGTCATGTAGCAAACAAGAAATTGCCTGGTTTAGTCCACGACTCAAGAATGGACGAGGACGAGTCAGCACGAAACTGAGAGATAAAGGAAGTGGCGCATGCGGTGGTAGGGGCGGCAAACAATGTCTGTTTCACTGACTTTGGCCCAGAGCTCACTCTTCTTTCGTGGGTACCATCTGCTGGTGTCGGTGCGTCATAGTCCAGGGCCGGATTAAGGTACGGGCTAAGAGGGCTGCAGCCCAGGGCCCCCGACTCTCTGGGGGCCCCTATGACTGAAGCTCGTAGAAAAAAACGAAACCTAAAAGTATTTTGTAAAGCGATGTTGCTTGCCGCAGCATTCGAGAAGAGGGATATACAAAGATAATGGCGATGTCAGCGAGGCCAAAAGCGCACTTCGCGTAGCACAGTCCTATCCCTGTACAAAGCTGGCCCTTTGGGTCGGTGACCGGGCCTTAGGGCTTGTCCGGTTTCTTTAGAACGGCTTCGAGCAAACCAGAAAACACGCGAGGGGCCACACAATCTAAACTTTCGCACCTTTTTTTTTGTCAGGAAGGAAATGTTATAAACACTCTTCACCTACTTGAGCTGGTGTCTCGTGTGCGCAAACGTGTTTTTGAGCAGCGCTTACACTTTGAAAGCGCGGCCTTCGACGCTGCTAGGGAAGGGAACAAAGCTGTATGGCGCCTCCGGTGGTGGTCTTGCTGGAGTGATGCCTAGTTGAAACCAGACGGGAATGGTAATTGTTTTGTATTTTGAGGCTACTTTCTATTTATTAAAAAATAAAGGAAACTGCAGTATTTCCCAGGTTCATTGCCTTAACCAGGCATCATTATCATCATCATCGTCGCCATCATCATCATCATTAGGGCCCCTGGAGCGTCCTTAGCCCAGGGCCCCGAAATGCCTTAATCTGGTTCTGGATATGTCTCCTAGTATTTCATCTGGGCTGTGTTCTGGGATATGTCCGTGCTGTCGTTTTTACACCCAGCCGTTCGCCGTTTCCTCATCCCTATTAGTTTTCAAGGAAGCCGTCCCCATATCGTGCAGAAAGCCGGCGCTTGTTGAACTTACTTATTCTCTTCGGAGGCACTCGAGTGAACCTGACTTCTACAGCTGATGTTTCGGACATAGACGTCGCGGTGGTCGTCGTACACTCGTAATGCACCAGAAGTAAATTGTCTCCTTTCCCCCCTTTATTCTTTCGAAGCTGTTTGACCTGCTATGTTTAGGCCTGCTTCCCAGTATATCCCATAAGGTAATTATGTGACTGTCTCTGTCCTCATTCGTTTCGAGTGGAATATAAACCAAAACGTTCACCGACACGGGCTGATGACAATTTTGAAAACGGTTGATTCTAGGTTATAACAATTATTGCAAATAAATTATACACATCAAAATGCTGAACTGGAGAATGACGCAAGAAAAGAAACACCCTGCGTGTTAAATTCTTTCAATGTCTCAGTTTACCTTTCTTCTCACTCTATAGTGAACAAATAAAATATTATTGTTTTGATTTATATTCTCTGTATCCAATTAACGTACTGTAACGAGGAAGCAACGACGTTAGTTGTTTTTTCTGTAACTGTAACTTTAACACGTTACTTTTTTTGAAACCGGTAACTGTAACTCGTAACAGAGTATTTTTCCCCTAGGTTACTGTAACTGTAACACTCTTACTTTTTACTGGTAACGTGCCCATGACTGTCCACGCCGGACTACATCTCACCCCGAGGTTCGAGGTCAACGTCCTCGGGCCCCCGTTGAAAAAGTTTCAAAGAGACACTTGTTGACCCGCTGAGGGGGAATGGCTGCTTTTTCTCTTCTGCGTTTGTTTAACGTAAATACGTCTTCTGAATTGCGCTGTGGTCCAATCTAAAAAAACACATTTTTTTGTTTTTTTGATCCTCTAAAAAAGCAAAAGCTGTCCCTCTGAGATGTTCGGGTTCCCTTTAAAATAAGGGGGATGGTGAATTTTAATAGAGACAAGATTTAGAGGTGGATGTAGCAGGCGACTCGCTATATAATAACACGAAGTGAATATGTTAGTTCGCATCTATGCCGATGAGAAGCGATTTATTTATTAAAGGAACGTGTATGACGTCTTTTTGAGTGATCTTTCTATTAAATAACTCGAAGTTGATTTTTATACCAAAAAGAAATTAAAATATTCAAAAAAGAAGTCTATTATGATTCCTGTTTTTGTTTGCGTCAAGGCCTCTGTGATTCTGGGGTTTTATTTTTACAGGTCTGTGCAGGCTCTTTGTAGGAAAAGGTTTTGCATTCAACAGAGTAAATGACGTGCTGTAATTTTAGCCGTAGAGTCGCGGACAGTTGTGTTTCAAAGCGCCGCACAATTGTTTTGGCCTCATACATAGAGCTTGCCGATACCGACGCTTCTAACCAAGTGTGACTCGTTACAGTTGCTGGGATCGACCAAATGCTCGTAGGCAACTGACACTTCGCTCCCTCCGTATCGAATACAGGTGATGCAAACATGCCTGTCACATCGCTGTAACTTCTGCTCGAAAGAAGAGCATGACTTCTTGATAACTTCCTAAACTCATTTCCGGCCATGGCCCGGCAAATTCAGTGTGATTAATTAACCTGTCTTCGGTCCAATTCTGCTATAGAAAATTGTTTACGTAAACTTACCGTACTTTCGTTGAGAGGCGCATCATGGATTATGCGCAATTTTTCGGGTCCGGAAAATTGGTGAAAATGTTGTCAAGCGGTAGTAAATCCAGCAGCAGGATGTATACCATTTTTGGGCGCTGAAGCGCCACCGACTCACCAGGGATTTAACACAGACTTCGATCGCGAGGGGGCCTCCGCGCGTCTTCGCATCAAACCGGGTGAACTGAACCGGAATTTAGTTGAAACGACCCCGGAAGCCAGTCACCTGCCAGTTATTTTGAGGAAATGTTTTTGTTTACTGTTTACAAAATTAAAAAAAGTATCCACTAGGAATTGATCATTGAAGATACCAGCACTTAGAGACATTGTAGCCATCAGAATACATAGAGTCGCGTTCAGTGATGTGTTTTACTACACACGCGAGAGGTTCTCGAATTTGCTTTTCCATTTCTCATTAGATAAGAGACAGTTTTTGCAGTTTCTGATATTTTGTCCGAATTATAATAAAAAAGAAATACACCCTATTCGCCGTGGTAGATGTTGTGTGATAAAGCGCTGGGTATTCTATTTTCTCATCATCCAGCTTGTTCTACTTGTGTAGAGAACCAGCACACCACACATCCCATCACGACACCTGAGCGTCAAAAGTGTTTGTTAGCACGACTACGCGTGCCACGTTTTCTCAACCATGGTAAAATGTCTAACAAAGATATCACTTCACCAAATAAACAGAACGAGTGAAACAGGCTTCGTCGCACACCACCCAAAAACGCATGAAACAAGCTGACGAGCCGGAGATATATCCAAGATCTGTGCGGTCTGGCCCGGTCTGTCCTACCCGTGACGTCACAAACGACGATGATGAAAATAGAGAAGCGCCCCTTGTAATTCATGCACGCCGCCAACAGGACCCGAAACTTAGCGGCACTACTACTGAAAGTTACAAGTGCTGTCAGACGACCCAGATACCGCTACTGCAGAACGGAACTATGTGCAAAACATGCGGACAACGCCGGGACGGTTATGGCAGCACACCGAGAATCGGCAGTAACAGATCACTCGGATGCGTATTGCTCGCACTCATATCGTGATGAAGCCAGGGGACATCTCTGCTGAACAGATATGGTCTAACAAACAAGACAGGGAGTGTGCAGGCGAGCTGGTGATAGTTAATCATTTTGTGTAACAGCCGGAGACTGCGGTCAGTGGAAGAAAGCAGGAGCGACACAGAGGGGAACAGTCTCACTAGGAGAAAAAGAAGCGGGAGGGGGCTATTGGTGACACGGGCGACCAAATAAGCCGAATACTTTGAGTCGGCATTCAAACGTTGGCACGAACGCTCACTGTGATGTTTTTAATTTGAATAATTATGAGTGAGAGGAGAAAACGCATTTACTAAAGGTAAAGATGCATCACTTTTATCGACGGAAATAAGAACAATATAAAGAGTGTAAACTTTCATGGTGTTATTTTAAGAATGCGATGACCCCAATCTTCCGTAGTGCTTTACACACACCATGGAACACGGATTCGGGACTAATAATACGTAGCCAAGATTACAAATCGTGACGTCACAGCGAGGTGAATCCTGGCCGTGACATCACGAACGGAAACCATTAGTGGGTGCCACTGGAAACATTTCGGCACTAATAATCCGTCGATGAAAAAATAACTTTATTCTGATTGTTATTTTATTTATTTATAGTGATTATTAACTAATATCAATCAACTGCATTACAGTGTCATTCGTGCCTCTTCTAAATTTAGCGGTTTTTTTTATTGTTGAGTTTGCAAAACTGATAAGAGAAATTTGTTTTACTGGGAATCCAAAGCTTGGCCCTGATGTTTGGGAATTAAATATTACTCATATTAGTATGAGTTCCCTTTTCGCACACCTTTTCGGTGCAGTAACGCTCATGCAACTGTGGACAATTTACTGGATGAAATAACCTTAGGTTCTGCCCAAATATCCGGGCATCGAAACTTTTATTAATTTAATTTTCTAATGAAAGTAGAAGTATATGCATGACGCTTGAAATGCTGTCACTTTTCTTTATAAGGCCAGACATCTCTCAATTGTATCAACCTGTTTATATTTCTTGTTTTTTTTATAAAGCCAACACAAACAGTTTTATAGAGAAGTTCAGCGGCGCATGACTATTTGCATCTTACTTCTATCGTTGCAGCGCTTATCAAAAATGGAACACATTCTAAGTCATGTGTAGCTCAGTGCTCTCCCAAGGCTGTGTGGTATATGCGAGTCTAGAAATGTTGATACAACAGAGAAATGTGTACCTATAAAGAAGGGGACAGCATTGCTCTATTAGGTTTGATGCTTCGGTTACACCAATTATAATGGCGTGGTGTTTCAAAAACACCTATAGTAAAGGTGTAATGCAGAAACTTCGAACTTGTTCGCAAACAAGTGTAAAGCTGCAACAACGCCTACCAAAATGTGTCTATATGCATTAGATAAATGGCCGGTTACACCTATATGACTTTTGAAGTTGACTGTGTAGATTCTTACCTTCACGCCTACCTTTTACACAATTAAAAACGGAACATCATTCACACTTTTTAACTATTGATTTCTTTTTTAGGTCATGTCCTGAGGCCTCAAATATAAAGTTTGAAATTTTTTAGGGTAGTAACTGTATTGAATCCCAGTAAACAGCACTCAAGTGAAACTTTGATTTTGTGTTTTGTCGGACCTTTAAATGCATGGAAAGCACAGCGTCGGAAAAAAAAATCAGCAGAACCCATCCTTTGGGAATGATTATCTACGTTAATGCGAATAGCATCAAACGGTGCGGAGTTATGCGCGTTCCGTCAGGTGGCCGGCACACTCTAGATACGCCAGCCCACTCTTGAGGCGATTCTAAATTTGTTGACACTTTCACAGCCCCTGCGCACGATCTCCAGCCCAGCACGTGCGTTTGTGTCACTTAGGAAGGCGAGCAAAGCACGCGCCATACGCACAACACTCAAAATGGTACCGACCAGACTTTCTGGCGTCTCAGCTAGTCTCAACCAACGGTATTCGAAACGGTTGTTATAGCATTAGTAGAGCTTACAGCGCTGTCATATCGGTGCGCGCGTTCCATGCACGAGGGTTATTCCGCTTCGTGAGGCTGAGCACGGCCGATACATCGCCCTCTCCCGAGCGCGGAGAGGGTGAGTTACGGCCGTGCCAGCCCTCACGAGAGCGGAATGAGCTCATGCATGGAACGCGCAGCGCACCGGTAGCTGTGACAGCGCTGTAAAGCGCGTCCTATGGTAAAGATATAAACAACCGTTTAGAGTGCGTTGAATGACTGCCTTCATAGCTCTGTGGTTAGCGCGTCTGCCTGCTGATCAAAGGGTCAACGGTTCGAATCCAGGCGGCGCCGGTCTTTTTCATTTATTTATCGACCCGCGGCGTAAGAGGTTAGATAACCAGATAGGATAGATAGATAGATAGATAGATACATAGACGAAAAGTCCGTGAAGTATCCAAAGAATGCTATTCGCATTAAAAAGTAATTACGCTGCTATAGAGCCAAAGCATGAATGGCGGTGTGGCTTGTTTACAGCGTGTACAATTGCGGTTTCGTTTTCATCTGATAACAAGAATCGGAAGTTAATTCGTAATGCAAGATTTCCAGTCTTAAATCGCAGCATTTCATGTCGCTGCTTTATTGAAGTTACTTGATCTAAATTAAGTACTCTTTTTCCTGGATTCATTTTTGAAGATCAGAATGCAACATTGGTCAAGGTGTTGATAACTGAACACTCTTGAAACTAGTTGATATCACACAGTGGAAGTTTCTGATTGGACAGACGCCGAAGTGTTCTGCTATAGAAGCAAAGGCCAGAACGGCCGAGAATCCACCTTGACAGCTCGCCGGACACAGCAGCGGTAAATCACCCGAACTGCATTTCCCCTTCTGCCGAGAGTGCGTTTTCGGCACGGCTGCACGTTCGTGTGTTGTGCTACACGGACAAGAGAATCTTCCTCTTAAAAGCCCGGCAAGGAAAAGGAAACGACGTCGCGACAAACAAGCAAAGAGGGCGGAGTGCGCGGGAGAAAATGTAGTGGCCCGAAAGTGCTCCTTGTGTTTCGTCCTCGCATTGCGAAAAAAAGGTCAGAGTGGATAAAAGAAGAAAAGAAAAAACGAAAGAAAAGAATTAGTTAGCAAGTAACCGTGCCAACAACTCAAGTGTATAGAGACAGAAGCGAACGAGAGAGGTTCTTTTTGTAACTCGCGTAAACAAAGAAGAAAGAGCGTTGGTCCCATAATGCATGGGCATCGGCTGGACAGTATCTGGAAATGCGAAGAAGGCAAGAAACAAATAAATAAATTGAGAAAAATCAGTGGAGCTGTGGAGTCAGCGACGAATTGCCATCCTTAACGTTTTTTTCGTTATTGCTTTGGTTACTCATTTTTGCTACCTACAGACGCGCGAGTGATAATTAGCGCGATGCGGGAAGAAGGAGTAATATAGCTTTTAAAAAGTGCGGATGCACACTGTTCTGAGGCAATCACGCTGGCGTTGGCTACAGTGGCCTAAAGCGAATGGCGACACTAAAGCTTTTATCTGTAGCCAACCGAGAAGGCGAGCGAAGTGCTACTTTTTAAGGCATGCTCTTGTCAAAATGAACATTTTGTTTTGTTTCTTCTGAGATTTGCTAATTATGTTTTAGCCGGAATAGTGGCGTTTCTTTTATCGAGATCTCTGTTCGAGACGTAGCGAATGAAGTATATAAATCTCCTTAGAAACCATGGTGTTACTACACGCCGTAGAAACTGAGGAGAGAAGGGGTTCGGAAGAATTGCGAGTGCACAGGTAGGTAGACCTCGTTCTTTCTGGGAGGTGGTGTTTTTTGGGAGAGAGTTAAGAGAAAGGTCCCCGAGAGAGGCTGCCCTCCTGCTCTTCACGAACAGGTCGGAGCCCACGACGAGGAGGCCAAGCGTTCCAACCCGCGGCCGTATGGACGGTCATCGGGGAAGGGCGATTAACGGTCCCCGGATGCTGTAAAAGTGAACAGTGGAATTCGCAGATAAACATTTTGACGTGTTTCTGTTTTGTTTTTGGTGGAGGCCTAGGGACTTTGATGACTTGACTGCAGTTGTGTAAATAGAATATGTGACGAGTGTTTTCTTGTTGTTGCTTTTATGTAACGGAGTACATTTTTAAGGTATTTGGCGGTTGTGCAGGTGACACGTGTCGCTATGTTCTGCTGTGAAACCTGTTGGTAATTATTACGTTACTGTCGTCTTGTTTACATATTCAATTAATCTTTTTTTCTGAAACGTTCACAATTTACACAGGTTGCTTGACTTTCTTACATTAGGCTAATTTGTTGCCACGGCGATAAATGAACGCACGAGGGTCGTTGAGGGTAATATGTACGGGGATAGCTAACAGGTGAATTACCATTAAATTGCCATTCGCGCCAGAAGTTTCGTCATGCCTTTCCTTTTTCTTTGAGTCATCGCATAAAAATATCTCAACCAAAAAATCAGTTGGACGTTTACATTCTTTTTTTAGTCTGCATACGATGGCTGTTTTATTTTTAAAACCTCGGATAAACTGAGTATTGAAACAAACAAACAAACAAAAAACAAGGGTGATGAAACATTTTTATTATGCTCAGTGTGTCAATACATACTCTATTCCTCTACATAATCCCGGCACATATACCTAGACAGTTATTACGACGTGGAACAAGCGTTCGGACGCTCTCCCTAAAGAGGCAGCCACCTGGGTTTTCCGTTATTTTCAGCATGCGGCAACAGGACCGCCATTCGCCACAGACATACATTTGATGTGCATTGAGGAAACTGCATGAAGCTTGAGGAGAGGCGAATAAACATCATTGATGATGGGGGAAGAACGTCTGTGGCGACTGAAGGTCTTGTTCAACTCATGACGGAATTTCCATCATGAGTTGAACACGCACGCTTCAGTCTTGTTCAACTCATGATAGTCTTTAGTCCGTCATGAGTTGGACAAGACCTTCAGTCCGTCATGAGTTGAACAAGACCTTGCAGACTCGCCTGAATTCTCTGACTGAGAATTCAGGCGGCAACCTTCTGTGGAGAGGGTACTTAGAAGCTTGTTCCACGCCATAATGACTATGTATATCACTGCGGTGACCAAGTGGAAAAGTAGCTGGAGTATGTATCTACATTAGAGCCCTTCGGGCCCATTGTTCTTGGGCCCAAGAACAATGTGAAAACATGCCCCAAAGTCGAGGGTGCCTCCAGCCGAGGTCTGGGCCAAGCCTGGCCTGTTGCGGCAGGCATCCCATCAAGCCCGGCCATAGGGTCGGGTCGGGTAAGACTGAGAGTCAACGGGTCAGCGTCGGGTTGGACCTCAAGAAGTAGGCCCGTCCAGAGCTCTAATCTACACTCTACGTATTTTTTATTTAGGTTATCCGAGGAACTGAGAACCACGGTGTGCATTCAAAAGCCCGTGCCACGTCATGATATCTGCCTTAATCTGTGTTCTGAATATGGGGAAAACTATAGCTGAGTATCTTTCTGAATTTTCCCTATAATGCTTTTTATTGCCGCTGCATTTTTTTAGTTCATTGAAAATTATAAAAAATCTGCTCTCGTATAAACAAAATAAAATGAAAAAATGTTCAAAGTGAAACGACCCGGTTGATGACTGCTCTCGGCGAGAGAACATACTCACAGATTCCCATTTCCCCCATCTCGAGAATTTCTCGTCCCTGGAGCAGCGCACCGAAGCATCGAAACCCCTTTTCTTAACCACATGGGAGTAGCGAATCGCCACAATTCAGGCGAGACTCTGACAACAAACAACAGCTACTGGCAAAAAAAAAAAAAAGAAAAAGTCAACCGGAAGAAATAAGTTAGACGAATGAGAATGCCTAAAAGAAAACAGAACCCGTATAGGGACAGCGAAGAAAACCGGTGTCATTACCAACGTGACGCCGGCGCCCCGGACTCTGGACACAGCAGTGAAGCACGGGGTATATATTACAACGCGGACGACTTCGGAAGGGCCGTGCTTGCGCTCCCGAAGGAAAGGGGCGGCGGCGGGCGGACGGCCATCTTATGTTTTCGTCATGAGCAGCGGATGATGACTGCGAGGAGGTTGGCACGCATCGATCTCTCAGTCTGCAGTCAGCCAGGTGATTTAGTTTCGCCGTCAGCCGTTGCCCGCGGACGCGTCGTTGGCGATGCGGACTCGCCTTGGCCAAATGTAGAATGACACCGTCTGCCTGGCGATGACCAGGCGCATTAAGCGAACGTCGTCGCCTTTTGTATTTTTTTATTTTGTTTCAGTGGAACACGGAGCTGTCCTTCTGGCAGCCTTTTTGCATATACAGCTGCCGAAGAGGAAGGCGTGGATCACATACTGGCTGTCGTCGAAGATCGATAGTGGCACGGTCTCCACTTCTCGTCCCTGTGTTTTGAGGAAGACCGGTCACTCGTATGTGTTTTTTCTGGGCGAACAGTGAGAGCTGTCGGAAGTTTGAGGTGAGGTAATGTTTGTTGTACTTTTGTCGTCGCTGGCGCTTTATTCGTGGTTTCCTTTTGAGACTTGTATTCTCCCTTTTTTGTTGGTCGAAGGATGGCGGATCGGAACGAAGTTGCGACTTTTTTCTTTCATCACGCTTGTGTTGGTGCTAAAGGATTCTACCGGTGTCCTTAAAAGGTCATTTGGGCGGGAGGATCTTGAATTTTATGTGGCTTGAAGAGTGATACTACGAGGAAGTGTGCTCGAGATGAACTAGGTAAGCAAACGTCTCACGTGCGCTCTAAAATAGTAGGAAAAACAAAATGGGTAAACACTTATGCTACCCGCGAGGTGAAACACTGCGACAGCTGAGGTGTGACGCTGGAGCCGCTAAGGTGTCATTTCGGAGCAGATGGACTGAATGAACGGTAAAGGTGCGAGCGCGCAGCATGGATTGCTGCATAGGCTTTTTGTATTCAACCGAGTAACACACGACGGATGAAAATTCCATAGCGTTTTGGAACTAATGAGGATGTATTAGGCCGGGAGCATTTCGTGAACCTGTTAAACAATTTTATTGGACACAAACTAGGACTTCCTTGTGGTAATTGAAAAATGCTTCGAAAATCGCGCGCCCAAGTTTGAAATCCATGGCGAGGGAACGAAGAAACTGCATGTGTATGCATGAAACTTCCCTGTCGTTGGTGTGGCTGCCAGAACGTCTTATGCAATGTTATTGGACACAAACTAACAGCGCCTTGTGGTTACTGATGAATACTTTCAAAATCGCGCTCTCTAGTTTCAAGCGTGCAGCTCCACCCGATTTCACGCCCCTGGTTTCGCCGGCTCCACACCCACCTAGCTTCATTCGTGTTGTTGCCCGAGAACCTTTCTGGCATACTCAGCGAAAACGCTTTGTTTTTATTGTTTCCACTATCAGCAGTCTCATGTTTACGTTTCTACGTGCCGTCATGGTGTCACGTGACGACGTATTGTCACGTGTCGTGTGAATGTCACGTGACGTCCCGGGGTCATGTGACGCCATGACATCACGTGGCTCATTAGTGTCACCTGACGTCGTTAAGTTCGTGGCGTCACTGTGCAACTTGACATGACAATGTCACGTCATGGTGTCAGGTTGCCGCAGCGAAGGTAACAACGCCGTGCAGATACCGGGGGGGGGGGGAGCGCTTCGACAGAGGTAATGTCATTTTTGCGAGGGGCGACGATTGGAGGGAGAGAGTGATAGCCCGGGGCAGCGCTGTGACTCTCTGCCTGTCATCGTCGCTCCTCCTCGCGATCATGTGGGTTTTTGCGTTCAAACAACGCCGGATTTTACCGGAAAGAGGCACTAGCAACTGTATTATATTACCTCGACGGTAAAAAATTACGCGAATCCTTACTTAACAGCGTACTTCTTTAAGGGAGCTGGCTAACACTCATGTTTGGGGGTCGTATGTAAAGGTTTCGAATACTGCGTTCAAATGTGGTCACACTCCTTTAGTAGAGCAGATATTTAACTCACGGGGCAATACTTTACTGCGCGGCACCACCAAGTCTCAACAAATGAGGTCTAAACCGCTCTTCCCTGTAGAGAAATCCCTGCTTTCGGACAGCTCTTCGAACCAAAGTTCTGAGAACCGGACGTAGGTTATTGCAGTTTTATTTTGATGGGATGAGGACGATTCGCCACATGCGCACTCGTCACAGGAAGATTGGTCACAGGACGATTCGTCACATAGGAACATTCGTCACAGGATGACTTGTCACTTTGGCCACTGGTAACATCGAGCGGGCAGGGGACGATAGTAAAATGTAAATTTCAGGAACTGCCCAGATTCCCTGTTGACCGTGCAGCTAAAACAATAAGCGTGGTCCTTTATGAAATGACTTTGCGTGTAAATGTGTACGTTATGCATAAGGTTGTGCCGATTTGCATAGCTCAATCATGATACGGTATATGCATAAATACCATGAAATATTCGCACCACGTTGCTAAAATATAGGAGAACTTGAAAAAGAAGATAAACTTGATATTGCAACTTTAGAGCTCTGATCATTACAAGATTTCAGAAAGTAATGCTCCTGGCGAATGCCCTGAAAGTGTTGAGGCGTCGGGTGCTGTCGTACTGTAACGATGGTCTGGATCCGCCTGTTGCAATCGGCGTGCTTCTTGGACGTCCTTGTTAACGTCGTGCCGCCTTCAGACTGTGCGACCTTCATCTCACTGAAAGGCTGCTCTTTCTTGATGCAGTCCAGAAAAAACCACATGTTTGGTGTTGTGCTCCCCACGTTCCTCTGAAAAAGAAAGAAAGCCCAGTCGAAAGTGGTATGTAAAATGCGTTATAACTCAATAACCCTCTAAACACAGCCTCGCTCGAGATTTAGAAAAGAAAAGCTTACCAGCAGTCTCCTGTTCCATGCCTCGACGCTGTTGTTGGTTCGAGGCATATAGGCATTTATTGACTCCCTCACAGACCACACTTCCGGTGAAAAGAGCCCGGAACACGGGCCATTTTGACGGGGCCTGCCTACATATGTCTCCTCGAAATAGTTAGCCACACGGATAGCCTCCGCGGAAATGACCTCCAGCAGATCCTGGAAGGCTTCAGGTATCTCGCCAACCGGAAGAGAGGCAAGTGCTGGGAACATTCTCATCTGTAAAACATTAAAGTGGTGGAAGTGAAATGCGGTATGAATTAGGCAACAGTGAATGATTGATCGTTCCTCCATAAATATATAGAATACTAACCTGCACCACGAAGTCCTCATCCGTGTTGTATCTACTTTGCAGACCGGACGCACAGGCCTTCCAATAAACGGACTGACTTAGATGAAAAAAAAAACATCCTTGGATCCTCGCGTTAGGTAAAAGGTGTTTGATGACGGTTATAGCCGCGATCTCGAAGTCCGAGTATATGACCTGAACGCTGAGGGCACCCAAGAAATTGAGTAGAGCTGCAAAAAATCTAACAAAAGTAGGGAATAAAAAAGGTTTCATTTAGAAAATTATGTCATGTAACGTTTCCAACTACAAGCACTAAAACTATCGATTCAACATAAGAGGGATTACCTTGTG
>JAZHYW010023203.1:0-52672 GCA_037355805.1 Ixodes ricinus | reverse complement strand
TAATATTTTTTAATAAGTAGCGAGTAATTAAATTATTTTGTTACGAATATTTACTAACGAAATTACATTACAAATTACTGCCACTGAAAGTAACATGGCAATTACAAAATTACTAATAAAGTAACGGATTACTCGCCAGATAAGCAGCAGAGCAAGCTCCACGACAGCAATTTCTTTCCCCGGACAACCCGTCCGGGGAAATGAAATTTCCCCGGACGGTAGTAAGAAAATCCATTCCAAACACCAAATTTAATTAATCTAGTAATTTCTGTGAATTTCTCAAGAATCGCCCGGCTCCCCCTACTGCTGCCGGGAAGACAAACTTTCCTCAGGTTCACCGACTTAAAGCTCCTAGTAACTAGAACTGAGAAGCTCACACACTTCGGCGGACGAAAACTGTTCACTGTCACTAAAACGAGTAATCGCATCACGACTAAGTGGCTTATAGGACTAATGACGCGCTGATACAACCGTGTCCACGAGATCATATGCTCTATTCATGACTTCACATATCTTGAAAATCGCCTCCAAGCCAAACCTCTAAAGAAAGCGTTAATCGCTAAATTTAGCGGGGGATGAATAAACACTCTGTCCGCCACCTGCCTGTCCGTGATGTTACATTTGTTTTTAGAATCACATTCTTAGCTAAATAACACACATTTGCCGCAAATCAATTGTGGGATGATTGGAAAGTTACATTCTATGCTAGTTACACCGTTTATATAAAGCCAACAAAAGGTTCTATCCCCGCCGTGTTCGATTGATCTATGCATTGGAGAGGCTCACGAAAGTCATGAAATAGTGTAACTACTTGGGAGTAACATTGTGTCTGAATCACTCTCGTCCAAGCAAAAACAACACAATTTAAAAACCTTTTTGTTTATTAAGTATTGAATTATGCATTCGGAGATCTCAAAACTAGACATACACAAGCCAAAACATATCCGACGCTGTGCTCCATGAACATCTGTATTGTTGCAGCGTCCACGTTCGCCCTGCTTTGGGTTCTCCCTTTTCGGCTACAAACCGTGCCGTGGAGACAACCAGCACCGGTCGAAATACACTCGCGAACCCGGGAGAAAGAAAAACATCAGGTGAAGCTAAATTAAACACGGCCGCGCGAACAGCTTCGCGACAATATGGGGAGACAAGAAACGATGTTGCATTTCGATGTCATTTGCGGCAAAGCCCCGTTTCTATAATACACAACTCCTATATTCACCCCAAGAAATGTTAGAATATAAAATTATTCCTTGAAGTAGAGAAAATAAATAAATAAAAGTAACCAAATGCGATTAAACTGTTTTCACCTTGAGCGAATCCTAATGCAAATAACAAACCCTGAAGCAGATACGTACAGTGGGTGTTTTAAATAGACGCCACGGTACTCCACGGACGCGGTGGAGCCCTTTCGAAACATCAGCTCTTACCACCTGCGATGAGAACAGAAGACCCCAAAGATGTAATCCAACATAGTTAGGCCGACGCGAATATTACGCAGCTACGCCACCATGGGTGAAGCTATTTTCTTTGATTAATGCGCAACACCACGTGGACACACCTAGCATAGTTTGAGGTGTCGGCGCAAGAAGATAAAGAACAGACCTTTCGTTTTCCGCTGGCAGTAGCTGGCACTTGAACAATTCCAACAATTTTACTGTCTCAAAAACCAAGATAAGAAAAAAAAAAAAGCGTGACGCGTCGCTGACAAAAAGAAGGCATCCTTATAAAACTATTTCGTTAGTCGCCGGAAGGGCGCTGTCGGTCGATTTCTTCTGTGGGTCTCTGTGTCTGTATTTCTTGTTCTCGCTTTCGCGTTTGATATCGGGCGTGCCGACATCCTCGGGTCCATGCACACTCTCAGATCGCCATTCTTCTTAGTTACAATTACTAAGGGACTCACCCAGTCCGTGGGCTCTTCGACTCTGGTGACAATGCCGGCCTTCGTCATTCGGTCGAGTTCCTGACGAAGTGGCTCTTGTAAGGCTTGCGGCACACGCCGGGTCCTCTGGATGACGGGAACGGCACCTTCCTGCAGCACCATGCTGTATTGGCGGTGAAGGCACCCAGTTCCGGTGAAAACTTGGGGAAACGTTTTGAGCACTTGTTCACTGTTATTTGTCACCACGGCGTTGACCGAGCGAGTGAAGAGTCCAAGTAGTTCACTGGCGTGAAGGCCCAGTATTGCTTGGCGTCCCTTTTTTACAACAAAAAAGTCGATGCTAGCCGATCTGTTGGATATGGTGGCCTTCAAAGTTGCCACTCCTAGATGCTTGATGATTCCTCCGTCGTATGAACGCAGCACGGAGTTGCTAGCTCTCAGCTGCATCCTTGGATGCAACTTCTTGTACATGCCGTACGGCAAGAGACTGGCCTGAGCACCGGTGTCCACTTTCAGTTCGAGCATTTTGTTTGCCACTTGTGCTTGTACCATCCAGTCCCGATGGCGCTCAACCCCGTTTACCCAGACGTCGAGAATCTCGAAATCTTCGTCGCTGGTTTTGTTTTCACCGCTGTTGATTTCGGCAACTTGCTTGTTGTTTTTACAGCGTACCGCAAAATGATTCTTGCCTCCGCATCTTCGACAAGTGCGCCCGAACGCAGGACAGTTTCGGGGGCCATGCCTTCGGCCACATCTACGGCACTGGAACACTTCATGTGGCTCGTTGTTGCTCGACTGCGTCTTCGTGGCGTCGATGTGTCGTTCTTGCGCTCTGGCGTCATCTCTGGCTAACGGAGTCTTTACTGCGTCAATATGTTGCTCTCTTGCCCACCGCTCGTTCTGTGCAGCGGTCACTTCTGCCGCCTTGCATGTTTGTTCGGCCTTGACCAAGGTAAGCGTGTTATCGCGCAGCAACTTCTCTCGGACTTTGTCGTTGTTTGTTCCAAAGACAATTTGGTCTCGTATCATCGAGTCCGTCATTGTGCTGAAGTTGCATGACTGCGCCAGCTGCCTGAGGTCTCTGATAAACTGCTCTACCGGCTCACCTTGCGCTTGTACACGTCGGCGAAACAGGTAGCGTTCATGTACCTCGTTTAACTGGGCTGCGAAGTATCCGTCAAACTTGCCCACGATGGTGGCGTAATCCTGCCGGTCCTCTCCCGTACCGAAGGCGAAGTTGTTGTAGACCTCCAAGGCGTCGTCCCCAGCTACGCTTAGCAGAAGCGCAGTCTTCGTGGGTGCTGGTAGCGGTTTCCCGTCTGGTGCTGAAGCAGTCACAAACAGCTCAAACTTTTGTTTGAAAAGTCTCCAGTTCTTTGCTATGTCGCCACTCAGCTGCAGGCAGTCCGGTGGCTTCAAAAATTCCATGCCGCTTCTTCCGCCGCAGCAGCCGGCGCTTCCTTGTTCACTGGCGGGTTGCATGCTTAGGCACTTCTGACACCATGTTTCGTGTCTGGGACAGAACTGATACAAACGAGCTGATTGCGGGCAACAAAAAACATCTCGGTTTATTCAGTTATCGCTTTTATAACGTGTAGGGGAAAGGGTGAAGGAAGAGGGGAAGGCAAAGCAAAACGAGAGATTGCAAGCGGCGTAGCGTACATGCATCGTGACGATGCTGAATTTTACAATCACGATACACCGTGTTCCCCTGTTTTTCTTGTTGTTAGGTTTGTCGCTCTAGTTCCTTTTATTGGGGAGATGGTGACCGGTGGCCGTCGCTGAGTCGCACATATTTTTCTGTGCTCCTTGTAGGATGCAGCGGCATCCTCGGAGTCGAGCCCATCATTGTCAAAACTCTTAGACACGGATAAGTAAAATAACGGACGAAACGACACAACCCGAAGATTTTTGTTTCGTGTTGTGTGTTATATTATATCTCTTCGAGTTTTTAGGGTTTAGATTATGATGTGTCTTAACCAGCTCGACTGCGAGCTATCGCTTCGAACATAAGTACGTGTTCGTTCTGAATATATACAAAATCCGCTGTCCAACACGAAATCCCAATAACGAAAAACAAACGTAGCTTCCTTCAATTTAAAAAAAAAAGCGAGTGAAAACTTTTTTTATTTGCCAACGCTGAAAATGGCATCATTCAGGACCCTCTTTTGGAACTGTATCTCATTTGCGCCGAGCTTTAAGCTGACTAGGTACCGAAGACGATAATCTGGTACTTTTGCGCCACAAAACCCCAATCTACTACTACTACGACGATAATCTGGAGATAGCTCACCCTCCATGTGTTTAAACGCTTGTTTCAAGCACTAACGCTTCGTTTGCGAAAGCAGGTGTTTAGTCCGCAATATCGTACCTCCCACGCCTCTTACTATGATAATTGTATTCCCTGTTTGCTTGGGACCAGTACGGAAACCTCGAGCGAGGCTCGGGGTCGGAGCT
The DNA here is from genome assembly GCA_037355805.1 of Ixodes ricinus. Lineage (NCBI taxonomy): Eukaryota > Metazoa > Arthropoda > Arachnida > Ixodida > Ixodidae > Ixodes > Ixodes ricinus. The sequence continues at coordinate 48,333 of JAZHYW010023203.1, read as the reverse complement.
CGGAGTGGACTATTATAAGACTACCCACTCTAAAAAGAGGGACCATTCGTAGAATACGCGAGCTCCGCGCATATCGTCCAATAGAGGGATAAGAATCAGAACGTGGAAGGAACTTAGAAGTATATCTGAGATAAGTAATTTTTTTTCTCGGTGTTGTTTTTTGTAAGAGACTGCAAAACGTTTCCTGACTTACACATTGCGTCATCGACCGCAAAATACGGTAACGTTTTATCTTTGTTTTTAAGTATAGCAATTTTTATAGGATTCATATCGAACGCGAGATGTGGTGAAGAAATTTCAAATATGTAAAGGACTCATTTATCATCCATGCACCTCTTCTAAGGGGGAGGGGGAGGCTGGCATCAGTTTTCTGAAATACCGTCGAGCATAGCATCTGCCCGTGAAATTCATTGAGCTCACTGTAGTCGGTGACAAGCTAAGAACTGAAAAATAAATTACAGTAAGAGCGCGTGCGAGCTGGTGTTTATTTATCATCTTGATAGAATAACCTGAGACTGGGACGAAAACTTAGGAACATCAATCGTGGAAGAGAGAAAAAAACAAAGTTAGGACGACAAAGTCTCAAGAAACTTAGGAACATCACGATTGATGTTCCTAAGGTTTTGCCCCAGTCTCGGGTGACTCATCAACATTCTAAAGCTCAGGGCGGTCTCCTCCACGGGCTTGTGCTCGCTCGGCTTTCGAGACAATATGGCGACGTCCCCTGCTCGATATTACGACAGCGGCAAAAACGAGTTTAGTCGCGAGAGGAAGCAGCGATGCTTGCCGCCGTCTGAGCGTGACGACATCGTCGCGTGCCGATGCATGGTTATAGAAAAAAAGAACTGGAAGATTTTCTATACCGTGTTTTCGAAAATGAGGGACACCGACACGGTTGCAACGTAGACAGACAACGCCTTCATGTGTGAAGACGAGACGAGCATACAATCCAAAATATGCGGATGATTGAACCGTATACATGATCGGAATCAATCAGTCTACAAAGCCGCCGAAAGACCAAAATCTTTGGCGGAGCTGGGATTTGAACTCCGTGACTCCGAATATCCGATCGGGTATGCTAACCTCTGCACCACTCCGCCTTGACTTTTTGGCGTTTCCTATCCGTCTTATTCAAGCACCGAAACGAAATGTATCCTATCAAAGTTGATCTGACAACACATGTGACGCCCCGTGGAACGCGGTACAACTCTTGCTATTGCGTGTTACAAGCTCGTTGTAGTACAGAATTTAGTTCATTGTTGGTGTCGTCCCGTGTACATGTATTATTTCATGTTTATGGGACTTACAGACGCGGTATTGTTATCTGCGTGAATAAAGAGTCACATTTTAATGTGTCACAGCCCCTTTCATTGGCGTACATGGTCCTCCAGTAGAGAATAATTGAAAATATGCAAAATAATGAACCAAACTTGATCGAATCAATTAGAATATAAAGCCGCCGAAAGACAAAATCTTATGCCGCAACCGGGATTTAAACTCCGGGACTCGAAATATCCGGTAGGGTATTCTAACCAGTGCCACTACACCACTCATACTAGGGACATTTAGCAAACCGCTACCGTGTTCCGCGTGCCGAAATACTTCAGCCTTTGGCGCATGCTTTAAGCGCGCGCCCCGCGGTCATGGTGCCACCCGGGCGCGCGGTTAAAAGCACGCTGTAACGGCTCCGGAAGTGCGGTACGCGAAACACGGTAGCGGTTTGCTAAAAGTTCCTGTTAGCATACCGAACCAGATATCGGGAGTTCCGGAGTTAAAATCTCGGCTCCGCCAACGATTTCGACTTTCGGCAGCTTCGTAGACTTCAATTCATTCCATCAAGTACATGCTCATTCATTTCCATATCTTTGAATATTTCCTTTTAAAAACATGCACGATGATAGAGGTGCCCGTGATATAATCAAGCGTGGCTCATGATTCTCGCATATGAGGATGATATAGGGATTTATGACCTTATCCAATATCGATAAGGTCATAAAAAAATAATTCCTATAGACGTGACGAGACAAATAGTGAGGGGAAATGCGTTGCAGAACGAGCTCGACCCACATGCTAGCAGTCGTCGTACCACGTTCCAAGCGGAGGTATGTGCTTCCAGAACACTTGTTATTTAGACATTTTCTTAGGGATACATTAATAAGACACACAGAAAACGCTAGAGAGGCAAGGTGGAGTGGCGTAGTAGTTAGCATATCCGACTGGATATTGGGAGTCACAAATTTCAGCTCGTGGCACCGCCAAAACTTTGTCTTTTGGCGGGTTGGCGGACCTCGATTTATTCGGTCACGTGCGGTTCACTAATCTCCATATTTACAATTATTTATTCTTTAGAGACAACGTACATTTATGAAAGTGCTCGTGGCGGGACGAGCATCATATACCTGAATTATCGTGCACCCGATAGCAGCGACGAGACTGGACATGGGCGCCACGTTCCAGCTCGGAAAAAGTGGAACAGAAACTATTGAACTGTTAGAAACGGCGCTACACCCGACCTTGCCCCGTGCGACTTTTTTTTTTTTTGTTTCCTAGAATGAATAGAGAAATGAAAAGGAAAGCGTTTTGCTGACGTTGCTGAGGTGAAGAAAAACGACGGAGGCGCTGTCAAGCATCACAAAAGATGAATTTAAACAATGTTTCGACTTACATGGATTAAAAAGATTAGACAAGTGTATCAGTGCAAGTGGACAGTACTTTTGAAGGAGATTGAACGTTTGTACTCGAAATGGGAATAAATAAGTGCAAAAAAAATTTAGTTCGGTTTCTTTTGGGTCCCCCCTCGTATACCCGTGCGTAATAGCCACAGTTAAATTTTGAAGATATTACTGCAAGGTAAATATTAATTATCAACGTTTTCCTTTTTCTTTGAGGAGCGCGCGTGCACCATACCACTTTGAAAGTGTGTTTTTCGCCTAAGTGCGCAGCTGCGCTGCGGCGAAGCAACTCGCTAGATTGCGGTGCAGCTCCGCGGGTATCGCTTCCCCGCAGTGCACTGGTGCTTGAGAAGAAGCGCACTCAAGGAGACTAACCCGCAGCGTCAACACTTCGAAAAGTACGAATATCGCAGTACATTTTGAAGCGAATATCAAATAGCGTATTATTTGAAACTACTATTCGACAATTCGAATATTCGAGCAGCCCTACTCTTTGCACATTCCCCAGGCTTCTGAAAGAACAACAACTGTACTTAATTTTCAGTGGCATATTAGCTACACCAATCGGAAATTTTGTTTAGGTCAGATTGAGGTGAGGAACCATCAGTACTAGAGAGATAACACCTAAAATTACACAATCGTCGCCAAACAACTTAATGAATAAAATCATAGAGTTAGGAAGATTATTTATGTATATGAGAAAAAGCAGGGGGCCAAAAGAGCTTTGCGGCACACCAAAGAAAACCGCACAAGGTGAGGGTTCGGAGTCGTTTGCTGTTACAAATTGGGTTCTATTGATAAAAAATGCTCGGTCCACCTGACACCCCATGATGTTCCGGTCAATGTTTAATTTGCTTAACATTAAAAAATGTAGTTGGTGAGAAACAGTCAAGAAATATTCGGTCGACATAAAAGCCATTGTCTAAAGCAAGAAGAAGTTATTGTGTAAATGAGAAAAGTTGGCGTTTCACACCAGTAAGTTTTACGAAAACCGTGATGACATGAGGTAAAAAAAATGAATTGACTTTAAAGAAATTAACGAGGCTAGAGTAAATTATATGCTCGAAAAGTTTGCAAGGAACACTGGTAAACGAAATTGGTCTTTAATTAAGCGGAGAGTGCTCATCACCTGATTTTATTTATCACCTTCCGGTCGCCGGGTACATACCAAGAACCTAGAGACTGAGAAAAAGGAGCTTAGACAGGATTACAGACGGGTACAGCTCAGCATTTTTTTTTAATGTGTTAGCATTAGAACGTTTGTTTTGATGAAAACCCGGCAGTGCCTTGGGGAGAGGGTGACGTGTGTGACGTTCCCATTGGTCCGAAGCACTGACGTCAGCACGCGTAAGCCTCGCTCTCTCTCCCCGGCGCTGACAAACTGACAGACACCGCCGGGTTTTCGTCAAAACAAGCCCTTTCTTTTTCGTCAGTCCCGCACACAGCTGGCGCGGAGCCAGAGAGAAGGAGGCGTCGCGCAACCCCTCTTATGGCGAATTCGCGTGGTCAGTCGTCGGCGAGCCCTCGCCGGCGGCACCAGCAGCAAAACTGCTCAGCGGCGAACCACCTGATCCTCTCCCCCAAACACTAAGCGCCGGCAACTGGCGTTTTCGTTTGCCTGGGTCGCGCGTGAGTTTTGTTACCTTCTAATATTATATGATACAATAGGCACGCTGTTATGCACCAGCAACATATATTTGGACTCTGAGAAGTGGGTAAATACAAGTGGCATCACATATATATATATATATATATATATATAGAGAGAGAGAGAGATATAAGATATTATACAGTCCGCACAGCTTACAAGATCTTAAATTATAAACATAATAGGAGGGCAGATTAATAAGCACATACTTATTCGGAGGGACCCCAAGTATGGGGTCCCTCCCAAGCCGTGTTTCTTCCACCGTGCTCCAGGCTTCACTCGCACGGGGATAGATGGCGCCCAAGTATGGGGTCCCTCCTTGGCGTGTTTTTTCACCACTGCTCCAGGCGAGCGTCATTCGATGGAGTTTTAAACAAGGGAACTCGCTCTGCACAGTTCCGGTACCCAGAATTGCAGTTAGGAACGAAGCACTTCTTTCCCGTCCTTATAGCATGGCTTCTTCTTTTTCAGGTTAAGGCTCACCTTATGCACGATGGCGGCACCTTTGATCGACACAGCACCAAAGCAAAACACGAGGCCAGCCACTGGCCACACACCACCACCACACCGCGAAAAAGGCGAGCACGCTTTGCCGCCGACACCGTGGCCGCCGAGGAGGGACCGCATACCACAGCGCCCTCCGCGGCGGCGCGAAACTAACCACTCCTGGTTCGAGGCTGGCTTCGAACACGATCTGTTCGCTCGCTGCCCGCGGGAAGAGCGGCTAGTGGGTGTTTCTTCCACCGTGATCGCATAGCATTTGATGCGCTACTGGCATTGTCGTCGTCGTTGTCGTTCTCGTCGTAGTCGATTCGGCATTGCACTTTAATCGACATAAGCGACAGAAAACACAGGGGAAGGTTCTGAACGGGAGCCAGTTCGCGCTGCCAAACCTCCAAGCCAAGCCTGCTCACCGAAGGCCCTCAAAACGCTAGGATCCTCCAGCCCATGCTACCGCAGCGCCGCTGCGTACATCCGGGACCTTTCCACACTCGCCGCTTCACAGCAATCCATGGCGCGCGTCAGTGGCTGATCACACTACCCCCCTCTAGTTTTCTCTATACCGCTATCGGCGAGCATTTCTTCGTTTCGTTCCCTTTCCCGATTCAGATATGACGATACCGGATACGGTCTGGCACATAAGCTGCCCGACCTCTTGGAGCTCGGGCAAACAATATACAAATGACCCATAGGATCAAATCGCTAATGTCAGGAGGACAAAGATAGGGCATATTTAAAAATGACTTAGAAAAAACAAGAATCAAAACTGAACAGCATTCAAATTGGAAAGCCTCCACACCATTGTAATCACTAAGAGACATTGTTTTCTCTATGGAATGACCATTTACACTCCAGAACCTTTTTACATTTTCTATAACTAGCGAAAGAATTTTGTTACGGAAGAAAATATGCTTAACTTCCCTACCTTTGTTTTTAAACAAACGTGTAATCTAATAATGAGTAGGCCAGTGCTCTTGCCTATCACTGTTTAGATCTGCAAAATAACCGCTTTCTTTTTCTTTTCTTTTTTTAATACGCTTTAATGAAACACTGACCCAAGGCGATCGATGCCTGCAAGTGATGATGCGTAAAGGTGTGTATCTATTAACCAAACAATTCACTCTGTCTTGAAAAAGTGACCAGTTTGTTGCAATAGTTCAATTGGCAAATTCCGGTATGTGTACGGGTCTAAAAACGTTGCAAGTTCGCTATAGGAAGTATTCACTGGCGGCCATAGTTGTGTGCGCGACTGCTGAGCGCGTGCTGATGGCTAGCTTCTATAGCTCTCTTGCAGCGTGCATTCGCACCATCAAGAGTGCCGGTCCTAGCAGCCTATTAATCGGGGCTCGTTCTGAGCATGCGCTCTAGACAGCACCCACAAATATGGCACCCAGTGAATACTCCTTATAAAGGGATTCAAAGTTGGCCCTGCTGTAGACCCTAATATATTTTGTTTTCGTGTTTTTTTCCACTAAACGATATACACAGCTCTCTTCATAGAAGATAAAAAACCAATGATCACCCAGTCCTCGTAAGAAAATCAATTAATGAACTAGGTGCAGGGTAGGCTAAGTTTTCAGCTGGGAAAATTTAAATCTGGGCAGACGTTAACAAATGCTGCGACTTCACTTGACGATATTTTGGCACGGATTTATCAATCTTGGTGGATACTTATTTTTGAACACATGGGTGTTCGTGTAATGTACATTTAAGCAAAGGTCCCAGAGTCTTAAGAGGAAAGTGTAGTAAGTAAGCGATTCAATGAAGACGATACGGAAAAATAAATCATTAGAAAAGATAATGAGGAAAATTCACAGAACACGAAAAACATTGAAATATGTCAGTTGTTGGTGACGGGATGTTTAGGTGACGCCACCTGGCGGGCGTTCTGCTGTGACGGAGCTGGTAGGATGCCCGCAGACGATGCTGTCTCAAAGCACTGGAGTGGCTATGTTAGTTCTAATCTAAGCCGATTAAAAACGGTTTATTTATTAAAGACACGTGTACGACGCTTTTGTGAGTGATCTTCTTATTGAATAACAATGCCTCGAAGCTGATTTTTTCATATTTCAAAAGCTTTCAAATGTACAAAAACAAGCTTGGAGCTTCACATTACAGATTGCGCGGCGTGCGTCAAAGCTATTCAGAATTTTTACTTTTTTTTTGATGAGTGGAAGTATGCTGTAGAAAAAGGTTTTGCATTCACCAGAGTAAATGACGCGCTGTCTTCTTAGCTGTGCACGCTCGCGCAGTTGTGTTGCAAAGCGCCGCACACTTGTTTTAGCAACATTAAGCTTGCCGATACCGACGCTTCTATCCAAGTGTGACTCGACAGTTGCTGCCGAGCAAATGCTTGTCAGAAACTGTCGCTTAGCTCCTCCCGCATCGAATACGTGGCAAAGAATTTTGTCACATCGCGATGTCTGCTCGAAAGAAAAACAGAACTTTTCATAAATTCTTAAATTGTCGGACATGGCCCTGCAAATTCAGGTAACTGATTAATTGGTTCTATCCAATGTTTACCAAGAATTGTTTTCAAATTTAAAATCGCTCGCATAGAAGCGCATCACTCATTATGCGCATTTGGGTCCGCAAAAATTAAACATACAAACGGTAGTAATTCATAGCGGGTCTATGCCTCATTTTCGGGACGCTGAAGTGTCACCGACTTACTAGATCTAAGACTTCGATGGCGAGGGGTCTCGCACGTTTCGCGTCGACCGGGTGACTAAGCATGAATTTAATTGAAACGACTCCGAAAGCCAGCCACCGCTTTTTCCTGCCAGTTATTGTGAGGAAATGTTTGTTAACTGGTTTACAAAATTAAGAAAAGTATCAACTCGGAACTAACAAGAGGCCAGCACCCACAAAACTCATTGGGACCAACAGGATACACGGAGTCGCTTCCACTGATATGTTTGCTACACACGCGAGAGGTTCTCGAATTTCGCTTTCCTATCTTCAATATTATAAGACATTCCTTCTTCAGTTCTTTTCTGTCCGAATTATTATAAGAAATGCACCTTATTGGCCGTGGTGGATGTTGTAGTGGGGTAAAGCGCTGGAAATTCTATTTTCATCTCCCAGCCTTTTGTACTGGGGTACGAGAGAACAGCACACCACCACTCGAGCGCTTCGACACCACAGCGTCAAAAGTGTTTGTTACCACGACTACGCGTGCCACGGTTTCAATCTTCGGTAAAATGTCCCATTACGATTCTCACTTCACCAGATAAACACAAGGCGTGAAGCAGGCTTTGCCGCGCTGTTACCCAAACAGCGCATGAAGCGGGTTGTCCAAGATCTGCGCAGTATGTCCCAGTCTGTCCTACCCGTGATGTCACAAACGATGATGATGATAACTAGCAGCAGCGCTCCCTGTAGTTCGCGCAAGCCGCCACAATACAGTATAGTAATAAGTGCGGTAGTTTTACATGATATTTTGAAAGCAAATTGAGTATGTTATTTGAAATTACTACAATTGATTTATGAAAGAAAGTTCTAACGTAAATGCCTGCGAAACAGAAACATACGTCGTATGGGTTGCATCATGTTGCACGGAAGGACGCCCTGATACCCGGACTAATTACGGAAAGCAGAGTTCACACTATAAAATAATTAACTTAAATCATAGCACACATGACATGAACTATACACAATCATTTACGATATTTAAAAACAAATTAAGAGCATTATTGGTAGGCAGCGATATCATTCAATACAATGTGAACCTGATTTGTATTGTAAATACCAAATAAGGTGTGAAGTTTCTCTTCTTGATGCTGCAAGGGGTTTTCCGTTATTTGTTTACGGCCATATATCTTGTGTATTTTGCGCTGTTTGTTTTCTCGTTATTTATATATTTTTATGTCAACAGAAAGATGCCGATCACTATGTTTGAGTTCGTAACTTTCAGCTGAATGCATATTGTTTTGTCAATTTATGTAGGTACTTACGTGAACTGTCAGAAACCAGTGCTTTATCAGGCTTCTTACCTTTTGCACTGGCGCCTCTAATTCCGACCAGGTCCGAAAAAAGAAACGGAATAAATAAAAATAAAATGACGCCATTGATTGTCAAAACATTAGTTGAACCATGCGCTATAGTTCTGATTTCTAATAGCAATAAATTACGTTCGAAAAGCATATGACATGTGACAAAAGCGTAGAAAAAGAGCGACACGGCTGAACAAAAAAAAATACTGCAATGTGGTTTAAAATAACTAGAAATTAAGGTAACCCAATTAAATGTAAACCAGGAAAGCCAACGAACATATAAAAACAAAAACGAGCACAAGATATATTTGGTGTGCGCGCGCTCAAACGAGCCCAACTCGGTATCACGGCGGGAGCAACAACTCACCAAAAATCGGACAACACCGGTCGCCGCCATTTTGCCGTGGGAAAGGTCTCGGGCGAGGAGGAGGAGGAGAGAGAAAAAAAAACAGGGAGGAGAGGGTTGGTGGCAGAAGGAAAGGGTGAGTAAATAACGCTCCGAACCAGGCGGGCTTTCTGGCCAGAAGCCGAGAATGCGCTCTCGATGGACGGACTTCGTTGCTCCCGTCTCCGCGCCGAGTTTCGGGTAAGGCGTGATTTTCCTAACTCCTCTCATAACATATCCCCCTCAACTTCGTTATACTTTTTTTTATGTATATCTACGAAGTTGCGTTGATAGCGCGTCCGGTGTATAGACTATCACGCCGTTTACAAATACGTGAACCGTCTGAGTGAAGTGAAGTGAATTGTCTGAGTGAAGTGAAATAAGTGAAGTGAACCGTCTGAGCGCGCGACGCGCCGACAACAGCGCCTCCCTAGCGGCGGGACGTCGGAATTACGTGCTGGTGTGCAGTCCTCAAAAGCAAATGTCATTCTAGAAATGAATCACGTACTGAAATAATTAACGAGCTAGGAAAAAGAAAACGAATTGTTGCATGGTCCTTATACCGGAGGTAGTCCGCGGACAGCGTAATATTTTAACTTTTAAACGTGCATAGTTTGAGGACTATTATCCCCGGAAAATACGTATTTGGTCGTGTATTTCTATTTATACGAGTAGCTCGTGATCGTGGACCATTAGCTTCTGCCCTTTACGGTGTCGAATCTTATTATATATGTGGTTATTAGCTGACTGATAGTGCATTGGTGTGCGCTTACCGTTTATGGTTGTACATTGCGAAAACGTATATTAAAGCGTATGAAAAATGTATACTAAGAGTGTAAAAATATAGTTATGATTGTACAGATAATTGTATTGCATACTGCTTATAGCTGGAGGTTTTTATGCACACTGATGTACATTTTACTTATGGTATTATTTGTAGTCTGTAGACCGCGCAGCCATATATGGTATTCACTTTGGAGCTGATAATTTTATTTTGGACGTTTATATGTCTTGTCATACTCGTACGCGTTCTATACATGGTTGAAATATATCTCTCTAGATAGTTACGTATGTGCGTTGCAACTATAAGTTAATAATTACAGCTTGCGCAGCATAGTATTGAGCCCCATTGGATTACATATTTAAATTGTTCAGATCAATGGCGTAGCCAGAAAGGGAAGGGTGAAGATGAGGGAAGCTGAAGCCCCCCCCCCCCCCCCAGAAAATAATTGCTGGCTACGGCACTGGTCTAGATTATACTTTTAGAGTAAGACCACAAATGTCCTGCATCTATAAAGTATATGCAGTTTTTTTTTTTTTTTACAGGTTTGTTTAAAAAGAAGCCATGAAAGCTACACTTATGCGGTTCGTGCGAGTGAGTTATACAGCCAGGGAGACATTCCGTGGATGGCTATCTTTGCGATAAGTCAGATAATTGAGTAATATTTGTTAATTAACTTTTAATTCGTGAAAATAGTCTTATTGTTTCAATTAGAAATTTGCTGAGCGTCGTCCAAAACCCTTAAATCAGTAATTTTTTGAAAGACTTTGAGCGCGTGAGAAGCGCAGTAGTGCGCTAAAGTTATCACTCGTGGAGCAGGTACAAGGCTGGGGCTAGATAAGAGACGGAAAAATTGCGCGGGCGCCTTACAGCTAGCGCTAGCCTTGTACCTGCTCCACGAGTGGTAAATTTAGTGCACTGCTACGCTTCTCACGCGCTGAAAGTCTTTCTGAAAATGACTGATTTAGTGGTTTTCGATTACACTCAGCAAGTTTCTAATTGGAACCACTTGTCCATTTTCACTAATTAAAAAAGTTAATTAACGAATTTTAGTTAATTAGCCGACTTATCACAAAGAGTAGCCACCCAAATAATGTCCCCCTGGGTGTACAACTCACTCGCACAAACCGCATAAATGTAGCTTTCATCGCTTTCTTTAAACAAATCTGTAAAGAATAAAAAGAAGAAACACCCTGTATGTTCAGATTCCCATATTCTGCGAAGGGCAGTGACTACTTTCGGTAACCGAAATATTTCGTTGCGTTGCTCATTGGTTAGTTCGCAGCTGATGTAGTACTTGACTTAAGGCCAGCTGTGAACCAGTATGAACCAACTAGCTCAGCTCAAGCCTGTTGCTGATGTAGTACATACACTGAGCAACACTGTTTGCACAAACAGGACATCGCGTTTTTTTTTTTTAGAATTGAAAGGCTATTAGCGAATGTACTGGCGTGGACTGAAGGACTCAATTGTGGCACAAAACTAAGGGTAGAACGTTCACGCCACTTCCTCTTTGAAGTAACTGAGATAAATCATTTTAGATGGGAATGTCAGTAATCGCATGTCGTTTAGTGGTCCAAAAGAAAGAGAATGGAAAGTCAAAAGCCCGCTTTTCGGCACGAAAATTCGAGAATATAGCGGACTATTTTGTAGTACCTCTTTTAATTCTTCCGCCTTTTCACTGTGATATATTCGCGGTACCCAAAGCACGTCAGCCGACCCCAGCTCACGCATTGGACGCGAGAACTGCGATCAATCCGTCGACGAATATTGGCCTTCGCGTTCGTGCACAACGAGTGGCATGACGGCACTTAACATCGCTTGCAAATGACAAGTTTCATAGTGTGCTTAAAAAAGAAAAACGGTGAAAGCTTGGAGTCATCGCACCGGTGTTCAAGCGCGTCACGACCGCGCGATTTCGCATTTCACTTTTGTCTTGAGGAGGAAAGCTAAGGAGGATCAAGTTGAAAAATCATTTCATGGTCCCTTTAAAGAAAGCACCGATGTCGTATTTATTCCAACAGCATCGTGCAGTGTACCTTGCTCTCCATGCAGTGGGAACATTGCAGACATAGCTAAATGATATAATTGGACAACACTTTCATTTTCGCGGCGCGTTTGTTCTGTTACTCGTGAAGAAACCCAACTCAGGAGCGTCTTTCTTATGTTAGGTTATGACTAGGGTTCCGTGTTTTCGGATATATCCTAAAACACCAGAAAAACATCCGCCGGTAAAATTTCCGTCAGTTCGGATTGATCCGATAATCTCTAAATTTCGATGTAGCAATTAAAAAAACAAAAACAGTATTTTACGATCAAATTTGGACAGAGTACAGGGTCAATGGTCTTGAAGAAGTGTCACCCCAGTTTTTCTTTTCAAATATTGGACCATTTACAAAAGGGATCTTACCGCTTATCTCGTCAAGATTCATCAGGACAGCAAATCGACGACAAAAGCAACTGTTCTGGTTTCTAGTTTGAGCCATACTATTTGCTATGCTTAGAGCAGTGGTCTCGAACTCATTTGAGCGTGGGAGCCAGATAGCCCACACTGGAAAGGCCGACGGGCCAACGTCAGACGGGAAAGGTGTGTGTGTTTGGGGGGGGGGGAGGGGTTCAAACGATTTAAAAGAGAAGATACCCCGTGACTCTATGCTTTTTTGTAAACTCAGTTTTTGCCGGTGACATCTATAGATTTGATTTGATTATATGAAACTTTTGGCCCTGGCCTGATGTGATAACAATAATCAAAATGACACCACCCGCCAACGTGCAGGCATTTTTAATAGAACAAGAGAGCAAGTACACTGCCGTTCCCGTTGCTCAATTCACTCGGGAATCAACCAAGCTCAACATGTCTCTCAAGAACAAAATAAAAACAATCAGTTAATTTGACAGGTCTTGCTTCCTTGATCGATTTTTATTCCAACACCCTGAAAAAAATGCTTGTTTCTTTAGTAGTAGTCTTTTTTTAATTATTATTATTAAGGCAAGAATCCCGAGTTTGTAGCTTTATCTTCGGCAGTTTCTCCTGCTGATGGAGAGTTCGCGCAGCCGAGTTACATCCTTCAACAAAGAGCTCGCGCTTGCACCTACTATACTTCGTTTCACCTTATGTTGTACCGCAGACAAGGCTAGAAGTGCGAGCTCATAGCGTTGGGAGCTACTCTTAACGCACGAGCTTGTGCCGCCAACATGTGCCCTAGTGCAGGAGCCGCGCTTGTAGCCTTTCCTGTGGTACATCATGGTGAAACAGGTATAGCGGAATCGCTGTACATTACAAAAGCTGGCAAGCAACAGAAGCAACAGATGAGTAAAAATCATGTGAATACGTTAAAAGAGACGGACAGCTATATTTTTCGATGCGAAAATGAATTGGCGAGATGAGATCATTATGGCGCATGCCATTTCTAGCGCTCGTTACATGGGAACCGGAACTCGCAGCCGGTTGCCTGCGGGCCGCGTGTTTGAGACCCCTATCTTAGAGGAAGGAGGGGAGGGGGGGGGGGGTTGTAACAGTGACAGCTGTGGACCATAAGGATTTCATAGAACGGGGAAGAGGGGCGGGAAGTTGAAGCTTCTGCATTACACCCTTTACCGCGCCGCGCAGCCGCGGGGTAGGTTGATAGATAGGATGAGATGAATACGAGCTTGCCCAGCAACTACTTTCGGGAGTTCATTGACTCTAAGGTTTTCACGTTTATCGAAGCAACACTTGTTCGCAACTTTTGTCGTGGGACAAATTAGTATGGCCAATGCCAATGGCGCCAACGCAAAATCCAGCCGCGACATGTGAGACACGAATGTGTTGCGAATCGAGCACCGCCAAAATATTACACTAAAGGCCGATTCCCACATGCAGTGGAGCGCCGTTCACGTGTCGTCAGCTACTTATCGTCTGCCATGAGCAACAGCTTTCGACGGTGCGATAAAAATCTGGTGAACGCTCCCGTCAGCAAGCGCTTAGCGTAAAGTCAGCGCTGTGCTTATAACGCTCCACCGTAGGTGTGAACAGGCCTTTATGGTAAAACGCAGTTCACGCTAAAACCGATATTAAAAATAGGGAGCTTTCGTAGATGGTTTCTCGCCCTTCCCGCAACGCTCTCCGCACCCCGCTACGATACTTCGGAACTCTAGAGTCAAGGCTATCGGCGCGCAGGCGCAGTAGCGGCTTCTTCGTTGCGGAGGGCTTAGCGGAGGGGGAAACGCGGCCTATCGAAAACTCCCGAATGCTACCCCCGGCTTCTCAGCGGGCCGGCTGTTTGTCAAGCAACATGGCGCCCTGTTGTCATCTTCGTACTGGAGGAGGTTACTTGTTCGTACTGCCACCTCTTTCGCAGTATTATTCTGCTGCGTTTTGAGCCGTCCCAGCGGACGATTTCTGCTTCCTATGTTATGCTTTTAGCGGCCGTAGTTCGGAAGTGCTTCTCGGCGATCGCGTACGAAGATTATTGACTCCCTGCTCGCTCAAGCGCGTCGTGGTGCCGAAGGTGGCATTCACTGGCGGCCATAGTTTAGTTCGTTCCTGGTCGGAGCGAGCCTGCGATTATACTTCCACAACGCTTCTGCAACGTGCATTGCGCACTACCAAGATTGTAGATCTCCTCAAAAGATAAATGGGGGTGATTGTTCTGAGACTGCGCTGGGCATGCGTTCATCGTGGCGAACTCGCTTTTCGGCCGGGAACTTTACGGATGTGTATTAAAATTCGCTACAGATGTCTGACATTTTCGAAGCAAAGAAGGAAAACGGCCGTAGCATCTTAGCTGACTGATCGGAACAGCTCTTGAGACTAGGCCAGTTGTATGTTTTGCGGTACCACAGTACAAACTTTACGTCACACAATTGACGGTATGATGGATGGATGCTAATGACTGTACCCTTTACAACTGGCGGCAGCTTGCGCCACCTAGCCTAGTTGTACGTCATTCGATTCTCCCTAGATTGTTTCCACCAGTCTTCCAATCTCCTCTTATTATGCAGCGGATCACACGGGTCGCTATCATGCTCCAGCCGGTAGTTTCGGTTTCTCCGTAGACCTCCCCGAAACAAAACTTTGGGATAAGATATCTGAAAATCACACGAGGCATCGAAGAAGAAACAAAAAGACACCTCTGGTAATCCAAAAACCTCCCTTCACGCCGAAAATATAGTTGTCGATGATCGACAATTTCATTTCTCGCGTGACAGTCATACCCCTGAAATCGGCGGGTGCAATTTCCCAGGAGTTAGACTCTTACACGCGTGACACTAAAAAATTATCGAGTAAAATTTATTTTTCTTATTGGGCACCGGGTTTGTGCGCGATATCTCCGGGATCTTTGCGTCCATTGTAAGTTAGTGAAGCACAAGAATGCAAAACACTGCTCTCTGCGTTACATCAGAATAACAGCACGTCCTTTAAAAATTTCCCCCAAAAAATGTGCGTGTTCTCTTGTTTTTGTCAGGGAGGGTGAAAGGAACACAAAATGGCGAATTGAATTTACGAACATCTGCTAAAAGCGGCATTCTTATAATTTACCGCCTATACCCCCCCCCCCCCCCCCCCCACACACACACACACACATTTTTTTTCCTTCTAATTCTTAATTTAATGAAAGCAAAACGAAAATCCGTTTTCCGTCATTCGATGGAGCTTCTAGTTATCGAAGTTTATTGTTACCAATGTTCCGTGTAAAAAAGAAAACAAAAAAACAACATTGCATCTACTATTGTAAACGACTTAATTTTCGCGAGGACCTAATTTTCGCGAATTCGGCAAATCGCCTACAATTCGCGAAACATAGGTCCTGCGAACGATTCCGGTAAAATGTAAACACATTGGAATCTATTCGCAACTTTCAGCGATGGTGGTACAGCGTTGTGAGAATCGCGCACCCTAGCTCCTGGATGATCGACCTCATAAGAAATGACCTTGCCTACACCTTCCTGGCGTGAAAAAATAACGTAAGGCTCTAGTACTGCCCGTACATAGCAAAACTATAATTACTTACGCGTCGCAGACCATCCTCATACCGCTGTTCTACGACGATCATCCAGATGACAGCCATTTTGATAGGCCCCAGTGCGCCCCCTATAGGCCGTGAAAGTTGCGAATACTGAGATCCCACCGCGTCGGGAAAATTAGAACCCGCGAAACCGCGTTCTTTGCCCTAAATCGCGAAATAATGAGCCCGCGAAAAACAAGTCGTTTACAGTATTTAATTTAGTTATTTTAAACCACTCTTGCAATTGGGGAGTGCCCGTTAACTTCGTTTTTCCCGCGTGTCTGTAAATACTAAGATAAAGTACAATATTATATATATTTTTAATACTGTCTTGTCCTATAGAGAATGAAGTCTGATTAAAATCAAATGTACACTAATCACTGCACACAGCGCAGATTGTTTTTTTAGGTCTAAATGTCCTTTCTGCCGAGTTCCCACCGTGGACTCTCCCAACTGTTTTGCGGAGAAGTAGACGCTCTAGTGGTTCTATTTTGGTCCAAGTGAGAGGGAGATCGTTCTCGGCTGCTGATTGGACGTGGCGCCGCGGCTTACGCGTAATCCACCAAGGAGACATTTTTGACCGATCTGCGAGTTAACGATCGGGCGATATTTTTGGCGAGAACGTCTCACAAACACACGAATTGCGAGGGTGGTCTCGCGTTTCTCTAATGTGATTGTCCTTATTACTGTTTCATTCACCGGTCTATTGCAGCTTATGTCTACGGCGGCAGAACAACTTAAAGATTAGCAAACGAAGCGCGGGTTGTCCATGGCTTCCGACGTGAAATCGCAGACGATCAGAGATTTGAGCCCGCGTCCGATCTCACTTGACCGCGTCGCTCGATTCCTAGCAGATGATCTTTTTTCTTTCCTTTTTTTCCCCCCGGTTTGTTAGCAGACGACGTATACGGTGTCTTCTCGTTTTAGTTCCGTCTGCGAATGGCGCTTAGAAGCAGACATTGATGTCTATGACCATTGCTGGACCGCGCTTCCACGCTCCGCGAATGCGGCCACCGGACGGCCATCTTGAATGTACCCAGTCGACCTTTTAGACCTTTTTCTTGGAACGGCCATCTTTGAGGTACCTCGGAGATGGCCGATACGAAACGTCCGGTGGCCGCACTCGCCCTGCAACTACTAAGCGAGGATGTGCGATCCGGAAAATTGTCATAGAGAGATCAGTGGTAGCAGACGAACCGCGTTCTTTCGCTCGCGTTAACAGAAGAACCGTCTGCGACCGCCACCTTCGAAGCATACACATATAAGATATAAGACACACATGCTTCGAACCTAGTTACCCCCAACGAAAATGCATCCTACCAACACCTTCTATATAACAAGGCCGTATATTGTTGACTTTTCTGACGTCACCAGCCGTGGACCAACGCGGGACACACATATTGGACACCGGCGCTAGGTCAATGTTCGGGCACGGGGCTCGTGTTTGAAGTCATTGAACGCGGGTTCGAGCCAAGCGCTAACGTATAGCAGTAATCCTGTCCACTGCGTATCCAACGCAGGCCCTCGTTAGATGACGTAACGAATTCAGCCTTGCCATCGTGAAGGTGTTGATCCTACTGGGTGTTTGGGGAGGAACGAGAAGCCTGCTTTGCTCGTCGCAAAAAATGAACCGCTATCTATGGCTGACCGCGCACTCTCTTCCTAAACCGAGCGCCTGGGGTTGGAGACCAAATGTCAAAGTTTCAGTAACGCATACCGTTGTCTAATTCAAAGATTAAATCGATTCTTTTCAGAAATTTCCAATTGGAAAATGGGGCCCGTCCGGCGGTAACAGACGCCAATTAATTTTAGCGTTTTCGTGGACTCTCGTAGGCAGCCATTTTTACATTAAAATGTTCCGATGATCGATTAGAACTTTTGAACCAAATAAGGTTGAGTTCTGAAACTTTTGGCGTCCGAACCGCTAGCACTACGTTTGGGCGAAGCCTGAGCAATCGGCGGTGCGTAGTTTATTTTTGCAGCGAGAAAAACCCGGTTCTCATTTCTTCCAAACAGCCTGTACGTTAGAAAGTTACAACAAATAAGAATAAACCTCCTTTTGGGCTTTTTTTTTATTATATTTTATTTTTCAGAGCGCTTCGCGTAGCGTACCAGCTGTCAGGTAAAAAAAAAAGAGGTAGCTTTCTCAAAAGTCGTTCGTGAGAAAGTTTGTGCCCATGCACGCATGACACGGCCGTGAGAACTTCTGTTTCCTTGGAATCGCTTCTCCACGACCGAGCTGAGCCTGTCTTCGCATTTGTATATGACGCTATTGATTGCATTTTGTATTCCGCGAGCGATTGTCCGTTGAAAAAAAGTTTTTTCACACAAACGAAAGCAACAACTAAATATGCGAAGCCTGCAAAAAAAAAATAACGTGCTGTTGTTGTTGTTTTTTTTTTGCAGTTTGTTTTGCGTTTCTAGGTTCTCTGGTCGCTTGCAAAAGCGACTTGACCGACCGCCTTTCATCTCGTGTACCCATCTCGCAATAGACAGAACCGAGGGGAATTATCTCCCATCGATGGATTTGAACGCTTTTTCTTTTTTAGTTTTGCGACGACGTACAATGCAGATCAATTTAGGATCGGCTGTTAGACAGAGCAGATGTTCCGCACAATAACATCCCGGCGGTTGCACAAAGCTAATAATAATAATAATAATAATAATAATAATAATAATAATAATAATAATAATAATAATAATAATAATATAAAATCATGTTGCGTGTATGTTTACACAGTCGGAAGTTATAGTCAGTCTTAGTGGGCTTCTCTGGTTGTCCCAGTTGGGTGAACGACAGCAATGGCGTCTGGTCCCAGCAAACGTAGAGACAGCACGCTCGACGCTTTTGCGCCTTTTTACTTCTAAGGTCGCGGTTACGCCGCGAATACATCCTACAAAAGACAGTCTGAAGACACTGTCTGGGCGCGCTTCTTCCTTGTATTACAGTCCTGTCACAATCAGTGGCGGATCCAAGGGGGGGGGGGCGACGGGGGCAGCCGCCCCCCCTCCCCCCTTTCCCGGAGGGCAATTCTACATTGGTGGACCCGCCGGCGAACAAGAAAGAGAATAAGTCCGCCCCCCCCACAACAGGTTCTGGATCCGCCCCTGGTCACAATCCGTCGTATAAACCTCCTGCAGACATGTTCGAAGCCTGTACGAAGCAAACCCGCTTAATTCGAACATATGCTTAAGAAAAGTTGAGGTAATTTTGTCGTCATGTTAAGATATGTTAAGAAAGAAAGTGGCAGGTAATTTTGTCGTCATGCCTGCAGCTTATATCGTGACTTTTTTTTTCCAAATTAACTATTTTAATTACACTTATAGCTTTTGATATCAGCCTTTCGATTGTAAAAGAAAAACAGAGAAAACTGGAGATCGCCTGTGCAGCGTCGCGTAGTGTACGTTAAAAGAAATAAAAAAAGCATTGTTCGTAGATGTCAGACCTGTCGTACACGTTGATACGTAGTAGCCGGATGGATGGATGAATGAATGAATACAGCTATTCCTTTCGAATCGGGCGGCTGCTTGAGCCTCCTATAGCCAATGTTTCCTCACATTTGAGCGGCAGGATCCGTCTCCGCTAAATATTCCAAATATAAATACTTAATGCTCAAAATACTTTTTGTTGTTTTTGTTTTGCAAGCTTGTTTTGCTTAGAGGCTTGCTTGAAGAAAACCCACCACCACTGAGAGTAACTTCAGACACCAACCCTTCTTTCTTTATCTTTATCATTAGTTTGTCTTAACCTTTATCATTGCGACCGACAAGGTCAATGGCGTGTGTAAAAAGCACGGATCGCAAGACACTACTAACTTCATTAATACGCTCTCATTACCCAGACACTATAGGGGGACCTCCATTATCGTAAAACTTTTTGATGTTCTTTTGATGGCGTGTGTGTTTATACAGCCGTAAGTTAAGGCCCGTTCACACTCTTGCGACCGAGTAAGACCGAGAGAGACCAGATCGGTTTTGAGCCTCTTGCGATCTCTTAGGACCGGATGCGCTGCAGCGGAGACTGGTCCTAAGAGATCGCAAGAGGCTTAAAAACCGGTCTGGTGTCTCTCGGTCGTACTCGGTCGCATATATGTGAACGGCGCTTTAGTCAGCCCTAATAATGGGCGTCTGGTGTCTCCACTGCTCGATGAGAAATTTAGCCAGTCCGGTACCAGTGCTAGCCTGAGGTCTTTAACGTGCTTTACGCAATAGTGATCCCCAACCGCACCCCGGTATTAACGCTCATCCGAAACGGGAAGGGAGGGGGGGGGGGGGATTTGAAGCGCGAGCTTTCGCCCCACGTACTCCGAGCTAATAAAAAAAAAGTTTGGCGTTCGTGTTTATACGGCGTAAGGTCAGTCTGCCCTTGAGAAGCGGAGACACTGGCTTATGGATGCAGAGGAAAATTGTGCCAGTGCAGTAACCCTTACTAACCTGGAGTTTTTTTTAACGTGCATCACGCAGTAGTGATACACGACGGCACGCCGCATCGAAACGGGCAGGGATGGGGATTGAACTCGGCCACCGACAGCAAACAGCGGACACACAACAAACAAACAAAATACGACACAGCGAGTCCCAGCCGGGTCAGTCGAAATATACCATCAACTCCTCGCTCGCACGCATGTATACACTATACTATACATACGGGTGTGGCTGTTTCTAAGTTGATGATTGTGTTGTCTGCCCAGCGTGGCGAAGGGGGAATCCCTCCTCCGACTCGGGTGATCTACTTCTCACAGAGGGCCAACGCTCGCGAACAGAGCCGGCATGGCCAGAACCATCCAGAACACGCAGCCGACTCGGCGAGCATACCAATCGGGGCGAACCCCGTTGGGCCGCAGCCGTTCACCCCCACCTTGCCAGCTCCGTGGAAGCTACGCTCACGCCGGACCAATCAACTACCTCCTTTTGGTCACGTGACCACTCTCTCTGCGCGTGGACAAGGGCGGGAGCCTGATCACGTGACGCGGAGTGGCGTGCAACTGGTCTAACGGGTGTGTAGCTTCCATCGCGGTGTCAGCTTAGGAGTGAACGAAATAGAGCTTCGTTTATTTTATTATATTTTTTCTTAAATATCAGCTGCGTGCCCGACACTAAGCCATGTGCTCCACGCCCCGCGAACGGCGCGATGTGTATCAACAACAAAATGAAAGCGATTTTTGTTTTCTCATTTTGCTATTCTGTGTTTCGCTTTTCGTCCGTTGTCATGGGTGGTGGTAGTGGTGTTATTGTTTTTCCTGTTCCAGATTCGCTCCTTCGGCCGAAAGTAATGGCTTTCTTTCTCTCTCGAGATTTTCATCCCGTTGTTGTTGTTTTGTTTTTGGAGTTGCGTTTTTGATGTCTCGCTATATGCGCGAAGGTGCCCGTTCCTTGTGCATTCGTTGCTCAGCCGTGACTCGGCGCGACGCGCGGACTTGGTTTTTCCTCGATGCGATTGTGTATGTGTGCGCGCGTATACGTGTAACACGAGGAAAGCGTCGAGAGCCTCGTTTTTATCCGCTTCCTCGCAAAGCTAAGTAAGCCAAGCAAAGACAAAACGGAGCGGTTTCGCTCGTTCGTGTATGCAGCGTCGACACAACAATGTCTCGTCGTAAGGAGTTCTCAAACGCATACATATATAGTCCAAGAGGGGCGTTCAGGTGGGGATCGGTGGCCAAGTGGGCTAGCGCACACTTGGGTGCCTTCATGTGCGCTTTGCTTATCTACAGCTGGGAGGCTCGTCGCCCGTTGAGGCAGACCAAGCGATAGGCTGTATAAACATACACGCAACCAAATTTTAGGGGCGTTGACTCAAGGTACACTCCTTTTGAGTTTTCGGACGACGTTCTACTTGAACTTGGAACTATCTTTTAAAAGTGCACTGCGGCTTTTCGGCAACATGTGAAGAAAAGAAACCGGCAGAGTGACAACAACAGAATCGTAGCATATACGCTCTTAGGGGTGCAAATCCAAGCTGTCGATGACCGCCTTTGGGGAGCATATTGGCTCTGTAGCACTCCACCCGTATAAGGTGTAAGATGACTTCCTGTCAGAGCTGAATGGACAGTTTTAACCGAAGGCGGTTCCTCTTGGTGCCGACGCAATACCTGCGAGAAAATATTGTAAATTTAATTCGATGTTCCTTTTGCCCAGAGCACAATTGCTGCAAAGGGTACAAGGTAAAATCGCGTTTATTTCCGATGTATGTCATTACAAACAGTCCTAGCAAACCAGTCTGACAACCTGGAAATTAGTAAACGTTTACGCGCAAACATATATAGAGGACGAACACGAAGGAGTCGACATGGACAAGCGTTTGTCCGATCGTCCACTCTTTCGCGTTCCTCATCGTGTCCAGCGCGGATGCAGGATTTCCACGTCGCCAGGAATCAACTTCTAGCCTATACTCTTAGAACCCTCCCGCGCCTCGTTTCACGCCCTAAATTTTACAAATGACAGAACTCAGAAGGGGCTTGACATCCGGCGCCCCTCTAAATCTCGCCCTGATCGTGTCTGTGCATGCAAGTTAACACAGCACCATGAACCTAACTAGCCTAACAATTGCAAGTCTTGCTAACGTTAGAAATGAGTATACCCCCTCCGTCGACTCGTGTTTTTGACGTCACGCCCCATAACAAGGTAACATCCTATTTTTGTGTTATCGCGATGTCGGATTTGCTCTTCTAGCGGGCCGCAAGCGTCCGCCCATTGGCCATTATTTCTGCGGGGCTATACCAACGGCCCTGGCCCATTACAAACGTGCTCGCTATCTATGAACCGCTCCTTCTGCGAGCCGCCATCTTTGATTACTTGGCTGTAGAACGACTTCTGGCAGCATACGCTGATAAGTCCCTTCTTTGCGAGATGTCAGACGCCGCGCGTGCATACACAGCCCAGTGACTAAGCATTTTTTTTGAAAAGCGCTTGAACGGTGTATAGTCAGACTTCTGTGACAACTATCGATATTTTAGGCGCCGAGAGCGTTCATGCGCGATTAGGGGTCCAATCGTGCACTTTGTCCTGGAAGCCATCGCCCCAAGACATGACGTCGTCCAATCATGGTTTTACCCAGGATTGTCAACCTCAGGGGAGTAAAGGTTTGTCTACGTTTAGCACAAAAAAAATTATTGGAAAAGGGCACAGGTGTTGGACTCAGTCTGAAGGTGTTGAGGGGCTGAGTACCAACACTGCTTGATGGGCTTTCGTTAATCGTCTCTTGAGCACGTGCAGTTACCGCGCCGTTCAAAAACTGGCACGTGCCTCCCCTTATGCACTCGTCGTCGCGTGATTCGAGCGCGTGCTTTGTGTAAACAGCACGCGGGACTCTCTATACTACAAACGAGCTAGACCTACATCCTTTTAAAGTAAATTGAAGAAACAGAAACGTGCACGCGCACTTACGGCAGCGGAATGCGTACATCCGGTAGCCGGAAACGCAAAGTCAAAACAGTTCCTTCCAAAGCAGCTCACGACGTTGTAAATAGTCCATCCACCTCAGCCTGTTGTGGTTTTCTTTTTTTTTCTCTCTCGTTCTTTCGCTGTTTCTTGTTTGCCTTCTTCAAACCGTAACGAGCTTCACGCGTGCGGACTTTTCTAGTGTATGTTTTTTGTTTTGTGTGTTTTAATACTCGCCCGGGTGACATCGTGTCCCGCGCACGATGGGTTGGAATGCTCAAAAAGAACCGAATTATCTAACAGGACCCAGACCGGATTTATCCACGTCACGCCCCACTGAAACTTGTAAACAAGACCCACTAATTTCATTTCTAAGCCGTATCATATGTGCGTTTTTTGGTTTTCTTTTTTGTCATTATCTCAACTATTTATGTCAACATTCTGATTTATATCTATGTGACAAGGACCAGCCTAAAACTAGAGGCGGCGGCGCTATGAGCTGAATCGACACCGATCGTTCAACGACCAGTGGTGAACTCTAGACTATAGCAGCATTGTTTTTCCCCTCAAGAACTATCTGAAAAAGAATCCACCATAAATGAATGAATATCTCTTTACAAATTGCACGTTAGATATTCAGGCATGACAAGCTTGTCTTTTAGAGCATGGCGACATCTTCCAAATTGCAGATGAAAGATTTAGCTAGGGCAGCACGATTGGGTACTCAGCACGGATCCCGGAGTGTAGTGGTATCTGACCGCACGCCGTACGATGCTCATGCAGATTAAAACTGGCACGAATGGGGATTAATAGACGAGACAACCGGGCCAACTTGCTCGAAATAAAGTCAGTCGGTCTTATCTATTACACTCTCAAGTATAAGAGCGTTATCAGGGTTGTTCCGCTGCGCTCGGTCGCCTCAGCCTTGACAGTGATCTAGCTTCCTTGAAACTGTCTTTAGATACGATCGATGGGATTTATATCAAGCAAGTTGGCCTACGTTGTCTATAGCCTGTCCCCGTCAGGGGACAGGCTATAGACAACGTAGGCCAACTTAGAACACATTATAGTTTGTATATGCATCATACAAACTGTCGTTTGAATGATGCACATACATCATACAAACGACAGTCTGCTAACATGAGTCAGCAGAAATATCCGTGGTTCGAATGCCGCGTGCCAATCTTTATCCAATTGAACGTATTGCCATGCGGCATTCAAAGCACGGATATCGCGGCGACTCGCGTTCAAATCTGTGCGCAGACTGTCTTTTGTATGACGCATAAGCAGTATGACCCCGGCTCAACAAATATTTCCTTCGATCAGTGCTTTTCATTCATCTGCACACTTTCGATTCTATGCATGCTTAGGGCTTCGTGAAAGAGAGCGCGTACGCTTTAAGCGTACTCTCAGTTTGATAAAGGTACAGTCATCATTCTGTCGGTTTTTTGGCCGCGGGTTACTGGCATGAGCTAACGGAGAACGGGTAGGAAGCAGAGAAGCGGCGGCAGGCTTCAAGACTCTGTAGAGCGAAGAGCGCAATCGCCAAGGTACAACGACCCTCCCAGCGAGCCCTTCCCGATTCGCGAGGAATCGTGACCGAAAAGCGTCCGCGAATCCAGCGTTTCCCCGCGGGACATGCTCGTAAAGAACCGACTCCGAATAAGATTCTCCGAGGCCGTACTTTCTTTTCTTCTTTTCTCGAACCAGCCCCCCACGCGGCCGCACTTCGCGTGCGCTCTGCTCACCCTAAGCTGACAGTGGGATGGCAGCTATACAGGTATAGACTCGCCGGACAACCCGACAGCCTCCCTCAGATCACCCGACCCCGATCTTTTTTCTGGGTATGGGCAGCAGCGAGATCACGCGAAGAAAGGTAAACGTACTATTGGTCCAACGAGCACGTAGAGCTTCCACGGCACTGCCAGCTTAGCGGTGAATGGACTAGTACGAGTCCGTGTAGATGAGGTCGCGAGGCGCGTGGGTAACACAGTAACCCTGCAGACCTTTCCTCGGAGCACGATACAACTCCGTCCCGTATGCGCGGACTTCTGCTGACGCTATTCGCAACCGCGTTTCACGTGTCGGCCGCTAGGCCACGCCAGTTTTTTTCGCTGCGCACTTCGATAGGCGGTGTATACGGCGGTAGCTCCCTCTTCTCTCCTTCGCGTCTTATCCGCTAGGTGACGCCGCCATCGCGTACGACATTAACGAGGGCATGGAATACATCGGTGAACATGCAAAATGTGTAAGTGATAAGGGCCACAGAAATGCAGCCGTAATGAAAAATAGAACACTGTGGAGGGGTCCTCAACTCGTCAAACGCAAAGTTGAAGCCGACAGTTCGCGGAGCGCGCCGAGTGGACGTCGGCGAAAAAAGCCGCGAAGTCATCGTCGGGATAGGCCAATCGGTGCGCTCAGTCAACTTCCGCCCCAACTTTGTGTTGGACGAGTTTAGAGGCCCTGGTATGAGGTCGGTGAGGGAGATCTGGAAAGGAGCTATGGTTCCAAGCCTGACTTTTGCGAATGCAGTTTTGTGCATAAAACTGGACGTCCAGACAAGGCTAGAAATGAAGCAACGTGGAGTAGGTAGCCTCTCGTGCCTCTCGTGAAAGTTGGGAAGGTCCGTTTGACATCAGAGCGCTGAACGTCGAACTGAAGTTCTGGGGTGTCCTATATGGGACAGAGGGTGTAATAATACACCTTTTTTTTTTTAGTGTAGCTATTTACACATGAGAAGCGTCGATACAAAATGGAGAAAGCGGAATAGGAAACTTAGATCTAAATATATGGGCACTAGCAGGGAGACGGATGAGAAAATAAAGGTTAAGAAGACAGTTAAAGAAACTGAGAGGGGAATTATGGGAAGCAGGCATGCAGACTAAATCGACCTTGGAAATTTACATATCGTTTAAGGTCATTACTAAAGAGCCCATCTTCGACAATTTTAGGGGAAGCTCTTTGTTGTTTGAGGCGAGGACGGGAGTATTGCGGACTAAGACATAGAGAGCTATTTATGAGGAATTAGATTAATACGGTTTGGGGAGAGGAGGAGGAGACGGCTGAGCACTTGATACTTTACTGTAAGGGCTTCACCCTGTAGCAGCTGAAGAGGCGACTAATTTAACAAACGCACTGGGATTCAGGAATAGTGAGGGAAAAATAGACACGGGGAAGGTGGAGATAACCAAGAAGAGATTATCTGACTGGTGTCATAGGTCGAGGGAAAGATGAATATTTTCTTATTCCCTTCCGGGCGACCCGTAGGGCGGAAGGTATGTGCACCCGGTTGCATAGAGGCGCCTCCGTCATATGGATCGCATATAACTTTTAAGAATAAATCTCTAGATATATAACTCACGTTAAATAAAACTTAAAACGTTAGCTTTTCTTGTTCGCTTTTTTATTGTAGTTCTGTGGAACCGTCCGAGTTGGAAAAGTCCAACTGTCCGAGGTTTCACTGCTGCATGTTGGTTTTGATAGTGCCATTTCCATAAATTCCGATCCGTGTAACGGAAGCGCCCTATAGTGTCCCAAAATCAAACTGTTTCACGCCGTATGACACCCGCAAAGTTCGCTATTTGTGGCAGGTCATCTGAGGTTAGTTTGCACAGTCAAGTACGTGCTATTTCTCTTCAACGTTCGGACGGAACGTAAGACAAGTGGCCACGCGTTCTAAGAGGGTCATCACGTAACCCGTGTTTCTATACAGCGCCTTGTTTCCTCGAACGGTCAACCCATTCGAGCAAGCCCGATCCTGTGTGCTGAGTGCGCACACCCCGGAAGCTTCCGCTATACACGAGCAAATATGCCATCTCTAGAAGGGGTCGATATTAATGTTCATCGTTTTACCCTTCTGTTTCCTCAGGAATCTCCTCCATCGCTGCTGCATATTCGGGTAGCATTCGTTTGCTCGTGCTTGAAAAACACCCGTGAACCCTGTAAGTCACACAGATGGAGAAAGAAAGAGAGAGACAAAGGCGGACAAAAAAAATTATAACGACAAACAGTCACGAAAAAGGCACTTCACTTTTTTCCGACCATGGTGTACTTGTAGAACGATGAAAGCTGACTTGCTCTTTCCCCCCCCCCCCTTTTTCCCCTTTTTTTTTCACGCGTTTTAAGAAAACAAATTAAACGTGGCGTAAGGTCGGTCTGCCTTGGAGATGTGGCAACACTGGTTTACGCTGTACGTGAGGAATTTAGCCAGTAGAGCACGACAGCTAAATTATGCTTCCGATAATCAGCACGCTCATATAGAGTCCGTCATATACAGAACGACATGCATACATATATATATATATTATAAAACCCTTTAATTTCGCGGCTCTATTTTCGCGAATCGGTCACAAAGGACAGAACGCAGCCACTAAATTTCGCGAATTCCAGTTGCCTGCATTGAAATTCTAAAGAACGAAATTTTCACGTGCCCTTAAATTTCGCGAATTTTTCATTCGCGAAATTTGCGAAAATTAAGGGCTCGCGATATAGGGTTATACAGTATATATATATACCGGTCTTATTAAGAAAGTCTGTATAGTAAATGTTCACCCGAAGTTACCTGAAAAAAAATAAGCCAATCTTACCGTTTTAAGTTTTGATATTTTTATGTGTCCGATGTCACGCTTGAACGGTCCGCAAGCTCCGACGTCACGTCAAAGGGGTGGTACTGCTGCAAACGCAAATTCGCTGGCAAAAGGAGAAAAAGAAAAAAGAATCGCGTTGGCATTTTTAAAACTATATAATGGGAATATCTCTTCTTTTTTTTTTCCTTAGCATGGCAGGCCGTTTAGCGGTGCCCCAAAATTCTAAACATTCGTCTGTTTATCCGTATTTCCCGAAATCTAGCGGGAAAATTGACGCTACGTAATCTGCCGTCACGTGAACTATGCACCAGGTCGCTTTTCCCGCCAAAATGTACCTGGAAAACTGACGACGCGCGACGTACACCATTTCAGTTTTCCCGCTAAATTTAACGCGGGAATATTGACTCAAATTCCGTTTTCTTGTTAAGTTTAGCAGGAAAATTGACGTCACATGGCCTAAACACCGATTCTCTTTCCGCACGCTAAATTTAGCGGAGAATATTGATAAAATGATAACAACGTGTTCTTCACACCCACGAAACGACTGCTTATATATAACGTCTTCTAAGCATACCGATGTAAACGATCGCTCCCAAAATACGGCATTCCATAAATTTTGAGGCTTTGAATATGAAGGTCGCTGTAAATCTTTGAAATCTTTGTTTTTTTGTTTTTTTAGGTTAGCATGATGCTAAACAAACAAAACAAAAAAGTGGTTCCTAACTCGCCTTGTTTGAGGTCAAGTTCAGGAGCGCGTGGACGCGCTTATCTCCGCGCAAGACAGGCAGGCCGTTGGCGGCACGACCCGATTTATGCGATCCCATTCATTTCCTAGGTTTACATCCCGTCCAAAAAAGAAAAAAAGAAAAAAAAAGAAAACCGGATTTGCGAGGCATCCTTGGAGAATCCGCGCAAACTGCGGGCACCGGGAAACGGCATAATAAAACGCGGATACATGACACGTATACAGTGCTCCTTAGAAAATATGCATGCATGCATGCCCGGCCGAACTCTTTCACGGTCGAGCTACGAGCTCAGCTCATGCAAAAATGATCGACCCTTATAACCCGTGCGGATGCTTATAATGGAACCACCAAGAACAACTAACGACGACGACGATTTATTTATTTATTTACGTTCTGCGTTTTCGGCCCGCGTTGGCCCAAGGCCATCATTCCTAGATTGCATGGCATGACACTCTCAAATGTGTTAGTTACAGAAACTTGTCATCTTATCTAAGGCGCCGTCATGTGCGCTTTGCCTAAAGTATAATAACATCTGGTCATGTCTTTTTTTTTTTTTTGAAGCGTGTGAAGGCGCGTTTTTTTGCACGCGCTTTGGCGCTGTTGACTGGGCTATGTCGACATACTGTTTTCGGCGATTTCTTTGCATTTTTCCTTTGAGGGCGCGCTAGAGGCATCGGGTATCTAAAGCTGGTATCACAGAGGATGTCATATCACCCTGAACGGAAGGACATCGAGGCACCCTAGTCTCATCACGCTGATATGATATCACACAAAGAAGGAATGGACTAGGGTCTTGACTGCCCAGGATTCGTGTTATCCGCATCAGAGGCCTGTCTTCGATTTTTTTCTTCTTCATCCAGCAAAAAGCCGCCATTAGTATGAACAGATGCCATACACTTGCTGGATGGATGGATGAATGGATAGTAATGGCTATACCCCTTGTAACGGGCGGCAGCTTGCGCCAGCTAGCCTAACATTTCGTAAACCCTTCTTTTTCTTTAATTTGTATAAATTTTGTTTTAACACAGCCCTCCCCCCCCCCCACTTTTCAGTGCTCCCATTGCTTATTTTTCCTTGTATTTTCATCCCTGCCTACATCATTTCCACCAATATTTCAATCTCCTCTTTGTTACCTCAATTCTTTCCCTATCCATCGTCCATCCATGTCTGCAAATCCCAGTGCCCCTCCAAATCCGTAGTCACCCCCCCCCCCCCCCAAAAAAAAAAAAGGGTGGGACGTAGAGTGCCTTTATATTCGCTTTGCGGGACATGAAGGCACTCCTAGCTGGGACGATGCCCCGTGCACCTTAAAATTACATGTTCTGTAGTTTCCTTTCCGCGGTTGCACACGTCGCACAGAGTGTCTATTTCCTGGAATTTGGTCCTTTATGTTTGCGTTCTTAGCACCCCCGTTCTAGCTTCAAACAGCAATGAGCTCCCCAATGAATTATCGTACAACTGTTCCTTCTTCACTTCTTGTTTTTGTGCCCTGTATATTGTTAAAGCTGATTTCCCTGCATTCTCTCTTCCCACAATTTCCTCTCTGTTTCCTTTGCTCCCTTTTCTACTGATATACTCTGATCTGCCCCATCTCATTGAATGTATTTAAATCTCAGCTTGCGGGTTCGATTTGTCCACTTAATGTTTAGACTTTTCATATATAGATACTTGTACACTTTCGCTACCCACCGTGTATCCTCAATTTCAGCTAGTCTTCGTTCAAATTTTACTTTACTGATCACTTCCCTACTCTCGAAAGATGCCCAACCCATATCCCCCTGTACTCCCTCATTTGTTGTATTCCCATGTGCCCCCAATGCCAACCTACCCACACTCCTTTGCTGTATCTCTAAACCTGCCTGGATTTCTGACATCATACGCAATGCCGCATTCCCAAATGACAGTCCTGGCACCGAGACTTCCTTCCATACACCCCTAACGATTTCATAACTATTATAGTTCCAGAGTGCCCTGTGTATCATAATAGCTGAATCCCATTTCCCCTTCTTTATTACCATATCTTCGTGTTCTTTTAAATGCTTTCTTCCTCACTTAACCATACTCCCAGATATTTGTACTTTTCTACGTGTTCTATCAATGTGTCCTGTATCTCCAGGGGTTACCCCTTCTTGTCGTTAAAAACTATCGTACCCGACATGTCCGCACTGAATTTTAGACCTAAACTCCTGCTGAAAACCCTAATCAGTTCCTGCATTCTCACGACTTTCTGATACGAGTACAATGTCGTCTGCATACATTAACCCTGGCAATATTTGACTTACCTTAAGTCCTTTCTCCATGTAAGTCAGATCAAAAACTAGGTTGCACTGCTCTAATCTTTTTTCTTTTCATCTCACTGAGGTATATCATAAAAAACAGTGGAGACAATGGACAACCCTGTCTAATTCCTCTTTTATTGCTGCTTGTCTTGCAGTTTCGGCTAGCTTCCTATGTTATAACCAGCTTATTTTCCGTATAAACCTGTTCTAGAAACTTAACCATGGTTCCCCCTGACCCATATCTCTTCAGTTGGTCCCAGAGGTTTTCCTGATTCGCATTGTCATATGCCTGGATATCTGACATCATACACAATGCCGCATTCCCAAATGACAGTCCTGGCACCATGACTTCCTTCCATACACCCCTAACGATTTCATACCTATTATAGTTCCAGAGTGCCCTGTGTATCATAATAGCTGAATACCCATAATGTCCTTTGACTTGTCATTGCTATCTCTATGCACTGTGTGATTACGAAAAAGTTATCATCTAGTCGTGTATCCCTCCTGAAACCGTTTTGAAGCTCCCCCAGAATCTGCTTTCTCTTTGCCCATTCTTCCATTCTTCTTTTTCCAATTCGCACAGCTAGTTTGTATATTACTGAAGTTACTGTGATTGATCTGCATGATGATTGTTATCGAAGTTGCCAGACTGAACGCTGGAAAGGGTATATATAAAAGATGAAACCAGCAACAGTTGTTTAACTGCCATGTATCCACTCGTCGTCTGTTTCTTATGTCAATCATTTCGAGTTTCCCCATTTCATGGGAAACTTAATGGAAATAAAGGTGCGAACATCTTTTTTTTCGAATTTGCTGAAGAAAGAACGAAATTGACAAGCCTTCACAACGGCCGAACAGAATTTTGACACTGTATACGAATAATGCCAAGGCTCCCGCCAAACTGGTCACCTGATCAATTCACACGATGTCACCGTGACGTCACATTTCTCTTCATTCCGGTCCCAGAAAAACGACATTTTCTTTTTTTATTTGATTGCCACGCTAAAAATAGGAAGTGTGCACAAACAATCAAGTTGCCGCGCGGCGATTTTCAATGGGTACACCGAACGCGTGACTGCTACCTCATATTCACGGGTCTGGGGAGAACAAAGAGCCCTCTTTGTCTCTTTAAAAACGGGGTTAATGCGAACGGGAGGCAGTTTTCGCCGCTTAATGTCACCGCTCCGGGTCGGTTAATGTCTCCGTTTGGGTGGAGATCGCGCATTGTTCGCGAGCGGAGGTCACCCACTTTTATGTAACCCGTCCCGGAGCTGAATACTCCGTCGCGTTCCAATCGAAACTGATTTCCATAGGTAAAGTAGCCGAGTCGATCACGCCCTGGAAGTCATTGAGGCTACTCGTGGAGGCCATAGCCACAGCCTTCGTGCACGCACCATGCGTTTCGGAGAAAAGCAATGTACATGTTTTATCTATTATTTTTAGAGCGCAGCTCTTAGGCGCCCGTTTCCGGGTTGAGCGACGTCGCCGTCGGCGTCGGCGTAACTGCGCGCGTTGCATTATGGGACGTCACAGTTTCCCCGCTAAATCTAGCGGGGAAACTGAATTGGTCACGCGACATCAATTTCCCCGCTAAATTTAGCGGGAAACTCAATCCGCTAAATTTCCCGCTAAATGAGGAGAGCGAGGAGGAGGAGGAGGAGGAGGAGAGGCATACCCTCCCCTCTGTACGCTCCTTCTCCTCCTCCTCGAGAGCTGCCGTTCTAATTTCGCGTTAAAGAGAATTGTAAACGTCTTTAATTTTTTATCTCTATTTTTTAATCTTTGTCTATTTTGTATTTCTCTATTTATATTTATATCTACTTCTCATTACATTTATTCATCTTTTACCTCTATTTATCTGCATTTGCTGTTTCTCTTCACCTTCATGTGTGTCTTTTTAAGTCTCTTTCTATCTCTGTTTATCTCTATTTCTCCTTACATTAATATGTCAACTTATATTTTACCTCCCATTATTTATATTTATATTTAATCTCCATTTCTAGTCACCTTTATCGGTGTATCTTTTATCGTTGTTATCTTCCAGCTCTCTTTATTTCTACCCTTCCGTATCGGCTGCTTCCTGCTTTCAAAGTGGCGCACAATTGTTATTTGTTTGTGTTGGGTTTAAGTTGTACTGTATTATATTTAAGGACGAAAGAATGATTGACGCGTCTTTATTAAGTTCAATATTATTACGACCTCATCGCTGGCCACACGGCAGCAGCGAGAAATTTGTTTGCGGAGAGAACGAGACTAAGCATGCCTAGGAGGAGTCCCGAATTTTCGTCCGAGCTTCAGCAACACAACGCCCTCTATGCCGCTCTCCATTAATGACCAGTGAGTGAGTGGTGCTCAGCTAAACGAAAAACCCGGTAGCGAATTGAAT
Source organism: Ixodes ricinus (assembly GCA_037355805.1). Taxonomy (NCBI): domain Eukaryota; kingdom Metazoa; phylum Arthropoda; class Arachnida; order Ixodida; family Ixodidae; genus Ixodes; species Ixodes ricinus. The sequence continues at coordinate 14,987 of JAZHYW010023203.1, read as the reverse complement.
GCTAAACAGCACCGAGAGAAACCGCAGCGCTTCGTGCAAGAAAACAACAACAGAGGGCTCATTGTTGTGCCGACAGCTTGAGATACGAGCGGTTGATAAATGGAAACGGGCGTCTGACTGCTTCCAGCGAAACAAAGGAAGTCGGCGGCCTCTCGCTTCGATTTCAACTCCTGTTCTCTTTCGCTGTGCGTCGAACCGCGCGCGGCCGCGCCTGCATGGTGGCCCGCTATACACCCACCTGCCAGACGGAGGATTTTAAACTCGGCTCCGTGTAGATTGTGGGCAGCCGCTTTTTCTGGGTCGTCGTCCGGAGAACAATGGAGAGGCGTAAATTATCCCTCGCGGTCGGCTTCTCGGGAGTTATTCTCGCGTGTGTAGTTTGCGCAAAGCCGCACTACACTTTTTTGTTCTCGTGTGTCGAGTGGTGCGCGAAAGGGTTCAGCTGAAATGGCGGGGTCGACGGGATTTGTCTTAACGCAGCTGTATACTGTGAATTGTATCCGACCGGTTAATCTCATTTCGTTGCGTCGTTGACTTCTAATGAACTGCACGTTGCACCTTCCCCGACCCCGCCACTCATAAAGAACCACAAAAAATAGTGAGTACTTGCAGAAAATTATGCAACCAGTTAGACATAACATAAGTTTGTTTATAGTGCGTCTCAATATCCACGATGGGTTACTGCCAAAGCAACGGGCTGCCAGGCCCAATCCCTTGGCAGTTGAAAACCATCTGATATTACTGCGACGCATTTCAATATAGCCATATTTATATGGTAAATAAAGCTATTATTATTATTATGTTAGTTAGTCTGTGAGTTTGTGGATGCGTTGCCACTAGTTTTTGACCCCGCTCCGACTAAAGACGGAGCGTAGTATAATCTATATTAAAGTGTTTTAGAAAAGAGGGCGCTAAGGTTCAGGGTCCGTCAAGCAGCTTGTAGCGTCGCATTGCGCAAGCGCAGACCCGAAGTGTTAGGGTCCCCTATTCTAAACCTCTTTACTATTGGCCCGCTGGTCGTCACAACCGCGGTCGAAGTTGCGTTTGTACCGCACGGAACAAACGCTTTCTCCATGTTCGCGTGACGGGTCACCATTTACGATCGGGCGAAGACAACCCTGGAGATCAGCGAATCCTTGAAGACCACACACCAGCGCCATAGAGTTCCCTTCCGCTTTAGGTGTACGCATATCTCTCGCTCGTGATCATCGAGTTGGGGGCGACCTGGAATACGAGCGAAGGCGGTGCCGATCGTAAGGCGCGTTCCGCTCCAGCGAGCGCCAGGGCGGATCCGTTGCCCTGCCCGGCTCACCTTGGCTCGGCCCTCGCCACGGCGTCCACGTCCCCGGACCACCGCCGTGGCCCGGTTGTTGTTCTGCGCGGCGCGGCTGCGAGCGAGAGCCTGCTTGAAGGGGAGCGTTCCGTTTCTCGACCGAGCGTCGAGCGTGTCGCAAGGTCGGCCGCGCCATTGTGTGCAAATGCGGTGACCCGCGGACAGGTGACCGCAGAGCAGACGCTGGAGGGACGCTGGAACGACGCTGGACTCACATTGGACTGACGTTGGATCGGTACTGGAAGAAGATGGACCGACGCCGGATTGTGGCTGTATTAAAACTGGATTAACGATGAATGAATATTAGGACAATGCCGGATCGGCTTTGGACATACACCAAAATCTATAGGGTGTCTGAAATAGTGGCCAGGCTGTTTAAATCGACCGGAAAAATCGGTTTCTTATCCTATCGCGCTACGATTTTGTGCAGGGTTGCGCACAGGTGGTCCATTTTTTCTATAAAATTTGCAAAGAACGAACTTACCGAGGAAAAAGTAAAAAAAAGGAAAAGGCTTAACTCTCATGGAAACGCAGCGAAGCCACCGGTCTTCCTGCCTAATGAATCAACACTGGATCGATGCTGAATTAAAGCTAGACCGGCACGGGTTGATAATGGATTAAGACGGGATCAATGCTCAATCAATATTAGAAGAATACTGAATTCACTCCAGACCGACACCGCATCTGTACTGGATCGACGTCGAATCAATACTGGAGTAAACGCTCAATGTATGCCGGATTGATGCTGGATTGAAACTGGATCAACGTTGGATCGATGTAGAACAATGTTGGATTCGCTTGGAAGCGACCTTAGAACTATATTGAATCAACGCCGGATTGATCCTGGATTCAGGCTATATCGACCCTGGATTGATATTGGATTAAAGCTAAGTCGACCCGGATTAATGATGGATAAAAACTGGATCAACGCTGGATTTATAATGGATTAAAACTGGATCAACGCTGGATTGGTAATGGAATAAAACTGGCAACGCTGGATCGATCATGGATTAAAACTGGTCAACGCTGTCATTTGAACAACGCTGGGTTGACTCCGGGACGGACCGATCTATACTAGATCCACGTCGGATGATGCTTGATTAAACTGATCCACGTGGGCTCGACACCAGACCGAGTAAAATGGCGGAGTGGTACATGTTTAACTGGAAAAGCGCCTAAAAATATGTGGACACGAGAAAGGGAAACAGGACCAAGCGCTACTTACACCTGAACGTTTATTTAAATACATTCAGATTTGCGTTTTCAATAAACGCTCAGTTGTAGGAAGCGCTTAGTCTCGCACCTTCTCTCTCGTGTCCACTTATTTTGAAGGCGTCTTTCCATTTAAACTATACCGAGGCCGGGTCGATACTGGAAAGTATCTAGATTGACGCATCGACTTCGAACGGACATCAAACTGACGCCGTACCAAGGCTGCATCGATACTAATTAGAACTGGATCGATGCCGGTTCGACCTGGATTAACGCTGGATCAACTCTGAACCGACACTAGACAAATGCCGGATTAATACTGAACTAAATTTGGATCAACTCTGGATCGATACTAGTAGAACATGCTGGCTCGACTCCAGACCGACACCGGATCAAGACCGGACTGACGCCGGATATATGCTGGATCAATGCCGGGTTTATACTGCATCAACGTCAGATTAATGCTGGATTAAGCTGAACAGACGAGGGATCAACATGGGATCGAGATCGGATTGATACTGGATGAAAGCTGAATCAACCCGGGTCAAACCCAGAACAATACTAATCCATTCCGGACCAACACCGGATTAACAGTAGATCAAAACCGGACTGACGTCGGATCTGTACTCGATCAATGCCATATCGGTACACCCTCGACAACAGATTGATACTGGATGAGCTCCAGATTAACGTTGAATCAACGTCAGATTGCCTCCTCTGTTTTACCAATCAGCTATTTTGATTTCGCCGAGGTCGGCGACTCAGGCCGCCATGAAAGTCCCCGTCATTCAAAATCTAACGCAATTTGCTTGGTTTTTTTTTTTCCACAGGGCGCCTTGTTCTCGATTCAAATGTATTTGAACAAAAACCTTGAACGTTTATCATACATTATTTTTATCTAGCTCTCACCCCGACATGAGATCACGATCGGTAGTGACATGCATTGAGGATGACTTAGCAGAACACTCACCGCAAAAAAGCTTGTATTTTCAAAACAAACATCGACCCAATTTTAACTATAACAAAGAATAAAAGAAAGAAAGCCATATCAAAATTCTTTCCTCATTTATTGCCGGAACGACTTCAGCATAAAGTAGTACAAAACAATAACAAAAATACAATTAGAAATCCTTGCAGGAAAACCGAGAGCAATCACTAACACGCCTATTCCATTTATGTTATCTTTCCGGGTGTAACACTTCCGAGCCACGGAGCCAACAGATTTTTAACAACCCATTTTTATCAACTAGAAATTGTTTTTCAGTGAGTATAAGGAAAAATAAAAAAATAAACATATTCGACTGAGTTCACCGCATTTCCTGGTGGTACCGCCGCCGTCGAAATAAGGCCTTCACAAACTGCTAAGCCTTTAGATTTTTTGTTTTGATTTTTTTAAGAGTGCTTATGTTAGCTTTCGAAACCTGGCTGGTTCATTACAGAAAAGCCGCTAACATCTATACCCCGCTGAACGCGCTCCAAAACACAACACCGTCTGTCCACCAAGCAGACCCATACAAGTGCCAAAAGCGTGATACCACAAAAGTGCCGCCCTTCTTCAAAGCCGCTCAAGTATGCGTTAACCCTATCGCGACATAAAACGAAAACAAAACAAAACTGATCTCTTCCATAATCCGCTTCGCCTTAACGATGGACCTCAGCGGATGATGCAATATACCAGCCTTCCCAGCCAATCCAGAGCTGGAAAAGCACCACGTGACATAGCGTCCCGTGTATCGCTGCGCGCCCTCTCGTAGATCACGTGACAATCGCGCGGCCATTGGATTGGCTTGGAATGGCTCGTAGCGTCCGTTGCAGGCCGTTGTGCACCGGCTGAAATGGAGTACGGCAAGTTACCCAGGCTCGACGCATTTACGCGTGAAGGCCCATCAGATATATGGCGCCGGGTTGTAAAAAAAGGACAGGCGTGCTTAATGGATCGTCGCGCTGATCGGCCGAGCTTTAAACCGAATGAGAGATAAGAAGGAAAAAAATAAGGGGGTTGTATATCTGAGCCATTATAAAGTCTCACCGCGCACTTTTTTTCTGGCGATGGTTGGTGTTACAGCGCAGAATTATTGAGGACAGTCCGATTTAGCGAACTTGACCTTCGGACTGAGCGGCGAACAACCCGACCACCGCCGCGCAGCTGGGCTTCAAGATGGAAGTTGAACAGGCGGGGATTGCGAATTGAGGAAAATGGACGCAGTCGTGGAGGGAAACGGAGGCAGCGAAGTATAATGACCCGGTGTATACACGCTCCAGTGGTCTTATATATATAGGTGTCGCGCAATCGAGGTTGAGCTCATGTCGACGGCGGCGCGTACTACAGGGTGAAACAAGGGGACGGCAGGCTCTTTAAATCGACCGGAAAATTCGGTTTCTTAACCTATCGCGCTACGATTTTGTGCAGCGTTGCCCACAGATGGTGCATTTTTTTTGTAAAATTTGCAAAGAACGAACTTACTTGAGGAAAAAGTAAAGAAAGAAAAGAATAAGCTGGTCGCGGTGGCGTTACCGCGGAATTGTTACGACGCCTCGATTGTTTTGTGGTCCATGTGAGATGCGTTGTATACTACGCATATCATGGTACTACAATCCATTTCACGTTAAGTACGACCAGGAGCGTAGCTAGGATCTTTTTTCAGAGGGGGGGGGATTGAAACGTGATTGGCGTAGCCGCGGTGATGACAAACACTGAAAGACGACGACCATCATGACGACACACTTTTTCCCGCTGCGCCTGATTTGCTTCGTAAGATAGTGGCTGCGTTCGGACTTGACGGTGAAACGGAGGTCTATATAGACCAGCACACTGTCTGAAAACAGGCCCGCGTTTGCCCCACATACCGGGTGTGAACATTGCTCCTGCGCAGAAACCGTTGTATCTGCGCATGCGCAGTGCCGACAGCAGCGCCACCTCAGTCGCGTGATGTCAGAGAGTCGAGTTGGTCTATAGAGCACCTAAATATATTTAACATTTTGTAAGCAACGACTCTTTCGTCATCTCCGGGCTTAAATCATTACTGCCAGTCATCTGAAGTTTGATCTTAACTTGCAGAAAATGTGTTTTCTGCCCTCGAGAGGTGTTAAAACAGTTCACGTCAGAGGAAAAGCGACATCGCCAGAGCTTTACGATACCGCGTATCTAAAGCTCGGGAGTCGTTCAGACGCTATCTCGAGTTCGTATTTGAGTACACACATAAAACGGTCGATCGAAAAACATATATATCCGTAGTACATGTGACAAACAACAATAATCCTGGATGCGCGATCGTGTGCCCTCAGATTATTAAATAAAAACGAACAACCGACTAATCGTAAAACGAACACTCCGATACTTGGAAGGCTCTTTAATCTTTTCAGCGGATGTGCTTTTTTAAAATCATGTTTTCTATCGGAGATAAATTAATGTATTCCACGAAGGTCTCATGTATATAGTGGCCTGCAGCTCTTTGCACCTGCAAAAACGCTGCCAAGCTGAATCGGTGAACGCTGATCAATCACACTTTCTTGCCTTGGAACGACACGGACCCAAAGCGGAAAACTGACGTCATCGACGACGTCATTTTCCGGCTAGATGTCGTCAGCATCGTCGCCAAGACGCTGGGTCTGCCGCTTGCGGCTAGTACTCTCGTAAAGCCACAGGCGCCCCAGGCACTGCAGGCGCCCAGGCAGCCCAGGCGCCTTAGGCGCCCCAGGCGTTTTGCGCCTGGGGCGGGTCGAGTATTCACGAGCGATGACGTCATGAGCAGGCCCTATCTTCTAGGTTATATTGGCTGAAACACATCAGTCGAAGACGCGTTCAGCAACACTTTCTAAAGCCTGCGCGTCACGTGGCATGACGTCACGTCCCGGAGGCCTGCACGGGCGCTGATTGGATGCGAGTGCCGCGTCAGCGTTCGCGTGGGACTCGTTCCCTATCACAGTCCCACGCGAAGGCTGACGCGGCACTCGCATCCAATCAGCGCCCGTGCAGGTCTCCGAGACGTGACGTCATGCCACGTGACGCGCAGGCCTTGAAATCTGTCTAGGAGGCAGACATGTACGTAACGCGTTACAAGTAACGAGTTACTTCTACCTAGTTACTATTTTCGGTAACGAGTAACGTATTTAGTTACTTTTCTAGAAAAGGAACGAGTAACGGTATTTAGTTACTTTTAAGGCCAAGTAACGAGTAACGGTATCTCGTTACTTTTGAGGAGTAACGTGTACAACACCGCTTAAACGGCCTTGTATTTATTCTAACTTGATTATGCGTCTATTGCGAGAACGGTAGGTGGGCAACACGAGAAACAACTGAACAGTGTGACAGTATACCAACGTTTATCGCTGAACAGGTCAGTCGAACAGTTCGACTGACGTGTCCAGCGATAAACGTTGCTGTACTGAACTCTACAGATGGAAATGTCCTTCACCCAGCAAACACAATAAAGTTCGTTGGTTGAACCTTCTAGAATCTAGAACAAAGTACGAACCGGATGTAAACCCGAAGGTTGTAACGCTGGAAGGCACATAACCCATTACCCGCTGTCCTCAGTGAAGGCGCTGTTCTTGAAGATTCACCAGCCTTTCCTGAAGCGCAACACTGCCGTTCCGTCGAACGCTTCGAGCGCGTCGGTAGAACTACTCCTCAGCGTCGCCGGAGATGTATTTTCAAGAAAGCGGGGAAACATAACTGATGAAAACTTCGAAAGGCAGCTACTGCTTAAGTGCAATGACTACTGAAAAGATAACAATAAACCATGAAACAAAAACAGTTGCGTATTTGGTCGTCAAAGTAACGTGAAAAGTAACTCGTTACTTTTCAGGTAACTCAGGCGTTCCTTTTGAGAATCGGTAACGAGTAACGTATTTAGTTACTTTTTCAGCGAGTAACGAGTAACGGTATTTAGTTACTTATTTTGGGTAACGTGTACATGTCTGCTAGGAGGTGTTGGTTCCAGGCACCGGGCGTAGCGATATCCTCTCGAGCACGAAGGCTGGGGGCGAGTCCACCCGAACTCGCAGAGCGCGCGCGGGGCTAAATCTAGGCTTCCGCTAAGAGCACGGGGAAGGAAGGCATATTGTTAATGCGGAAGTATTGTTGCGCTTCCCTTCCTCCTCCTTTTCGGAATCTCATCAAAGCACGCGCATGCATGACCTCAATCTACGGCTTCCACGCCGCTCAACGGAGGGACGACCTCGCCGTTTTATGTATCCGGCCACGGCCCACGACGCATCGAAACGACGGCCGATTATACATACATACATGCGACGAATTCCTGGTTACGCCTCGCTGACGAAACGAACGCGCGCTCGTCGCTAAGATGGGATGAAATAAACGGACGATCGTTATGCCGCAACGGATTTGTCTACGGCATCGACGTAGTCGAGTAATCAAAAACGGATACTGCAAAGAGCTCAGGAAGGAACGCAGCCAACCCTCGCAGAAAAGCAATAGACTAAACAAATATTATAGTCGGCGACAGGTACATGTGTGCAGATACATCGCGGCTGTAAATCAGCACTATACTCAGTTTCACATTAGAGGGTTTTAGTAGATCGTCCCGATACTTCCGATGCCGGTACCCGATAACGACACGAAGCGCGGTCTAAGGCTTCGGCGGTGTTTCGGATATCGTTATCGGAGTCATTGGAACGATCTACTCAGAACTCCCCATTGAGGCGGAGCCGTCTGCTTCTTGCGGAGGAGTTGTGATGACGTCAGAACGATGCCGACCTCTGATTGGCTTTGATTGGAAGGATATAGCGGGTAGACCTCAAAGCTAGATGCCTTGAAGTCTACCCACTATTTTTTTTTCTATTAGCCAATAAGAACTCCGCGTTCTGACATCATCACAACACTTGAGCAAGAAGCAGACGAACTTGAGCTCCGCGTATACGACCCGATACAGCCAATCAGGCAGCATCAAAAGTGCACCGTAACGGCTCTCATCACCTTTTTTGCGTGGGCTATCACTAGGGCTCCGTGTTTTTCGATAAATCCGAAAAACTCCGAAAAACACCCGCGGTAAAATTTTGGTCAATTCTGATTTATCCGAGAAACTCCGAATATTTATGTGTCAATGCCACTCCCCCCCCCCCCCTGGCAAAAGAAAAAGTAAAAGACTTTTTTTTACAATTTGATCAGCCCAGAGCCAATGGTCCTGGGAAAATTCCACCATAATTATCTTTCAAATCTCGGACCGTTGTCAAAAGGGGTCTTGCCGCTTGTCTCTTCAAGGTTGATTCAGGGCAACAGGTCGTTCGTTGTACATTCGGGTCACGACAAAAGCCACTTTTTGGTTTTCAGCTTGGGCCATGCGATTTGTGATTTAGAGAAAGGAAAGGGTATGTTTTAGTAACACTGAAAGCTATGGACCATAGGGATTGTATAAAAAAAAAATTGGGTTGTGTGTATGTTTATACAGCCTAAGAACTTGGTCTGCCTCCAAGAGCGACGAGTCTCCCAGCTGTAGATGAGCAGTTTAGCCAGTGCAGTACAAACCACTAGCCTGGGGTCTTTAACGTGCACCACGCAGTAGTGATACACGACCGCACGCCGGTACGATGCTCATCCAGATCGAAACGGGCAGGGGCGGGAGGATTGTATAAAATTGGGAAGAGGGGCAGTTCAAGCTGTCTATTACCTCCTTAACCACACCATCGCGCGGCCGCGGGCTAGATTGATGGAATAGGATGGGATGACTACGAGCTACCTAGCGACTACCTCCGGGAGTTTATTGATTTTAAGGTATCGGCGTTTATCGAAGCGCCACTTGTTGTGTGGCTTTTGTCGTGGATAAATTAGTATTGCCAATGGCAATGGTACCACCGCCAAATGCAACTGAAGATATTTCAATTGATTCAAGCGCGTTTTATTTTTTATCTGGCATACGTTTACATCCGGTTATTATTTATTTATTTATTTTTAATAGAAAACAAAGCGAAATTAAACTCCGAATTTCGGAGAATCGGGAATAAAAAATAAATAAACTCCGATAAACTCTGAATCTTCGGTAAAAAATAAGCTCCGAAAAACACCCTCCGAATTTGATGAAAACTAAACTCCGAAAACACGGAGCCCTAGCTATCACCAACTAAATTGGTGGGTCTATTTGTGTGCGTGTGTGTGTGTGCATGTGTTGTGTGTGTTTATACAGCCTGAAGTGAGTCTGGCTCAACGGGGCGACTTATCTTCCAGCTGTAGATGGGCAATTTCGCCAGTGCAGTACAACCGCATGCCTGGGGTCTTTAACGTGCACCACGCAGCAGTGATACGCGACCGCACGCCGGTACGGTGCTCATCCAGATCGAAACGGGCCCCCAGGAGTGGGGATTGAGCCCAGGATCCCTGGGTTCTGCAGCGCGATCTTCCGCTCCACGTGCTCCGAGCTGGTGTGCGCTAGCCCACTCGGCCACCAATCCCCCACCAGCTGAGCAGGTTACGCGCGATAAATACGCCGCTATCCTGAAGTTCTTTTTTTTAGTGCGTTGGGATTAGAACGTTTGTTTTGACGAAAACCTGACATTGTCTTTCGTCTGTCAGCGCCGGGGAGAAAGGGAGAAGGAGGGGAGAGGTTGACGTGTGCGACACTCCAATTGGTCCGAAGCTCTGCATGACGTCTGCACGCGTCAACGTCCCCCTCTCTTCCCGGCGCTGACAAACTGACAGACACCGCCGGGTTTTTGCACATTTGGCGAGGAGCCAGAGAGAAGGAGGCGCCGCGGCGCGGTGGAATGCGGGCGTGCTCAGTTGCCGCTCTGCCGTCGCCGGTTGTTCTTAGCTCTCAATTTCCATAGTAGCGGTGCATCGGCTGTGATGTGTGTGTGCAGTTAAAACGATGGATGCGGTTACCTCCGCGAGTGATATGGACGCAGTTCCTTCCACGAGTGGTATTGATGGGGTTCTTTCCACGAGTGGTATGGATGGCCGTGCCCAAGGGCGTCGACGTCCTCTGACAGGCAGAGTACAGAAAAGGGGTGAAAAAGTTACAGAAAGATATATTGGTAGTATCTTTAGCGAATGTGTTAGTATGAACCATGGGAAACGCCACACAAGTCTCCCTTTGGAAAACGCTAACACTGACCCAATTACAAGGCCAAAATCAGGCAGCAAGAAATATAGGAAGCAAAAGAGAAAGCCAAAACAAAAAAAAATGCACGGTCAGCATTAGCGTTTCCCAAAGGGGGACGTGTAGTGGCGTTTCCCAGAGATCATGCTATCGCCTTCCCCCAAAATCCACCAATGAATCGGTGATGGCATACCGAGTAAGTGGCTCCAGGTTACATCAGGCCAGACCCCAACTATTGAGGCACACAACGATCACGGAGGAGATCGCCACGAAACGATATGCCATCGTGCGAATGAATTCGGCCGGATTCGAACGCGCCCCGCCGCTGCGAACCTTGGCCCCTTTCTGTCGCGCGGACTGCTGGTACGATGGCAGCAGAAAGCGGACGCGGCTAATGGTTGATTGTGTGGTACGGCGCAACGAGGGTTTTGTCCAAGATGACCGATTCGGCGAGCGTCGATATACTGCGGGTGCACCTTGCTAGGTATCAAGTGTGGTGTCTACAGTCTGGTGAATTAACTCCATAGGCCATGACAAGAAAAAACTCTTAGACTGGAGAAAAAAAATAAGGGCCAAATACACACATCGTTTTAAAACACAGCTATTTATTTTATTTCACGTGAAACACGTCGTCACTTTTATACATTCGTTCAAAAGTCCTCGCGATATCCTCCTCCCTTTCTAATGTATTTACCCTCCTCGCGACAAGACAACAAAGAAGACAAGAGACACCCACTGACACGGGTTGATCCCAGCCAACAAGCAAGGTATACAAAGGAGTGAACTCCCACTACGTCAACCTTTCGCTGAACCCCATTCGTCATCCGTACAAACCTTTTCATCTTTAGATTCAACGATAACGACGGCTGACTTACACAGTTTCCATAACTATAGCAATCTGTATCGTTTCCTTCACAATTCGCCTATTGCATTATTTTCCTTCAATTGGGACACTTGTTTCCTCCCAAATCGGTTTGCACCCGTCAGCTTCACTCTCCAACATCTTTTGCTAGCTCCGATTTTTGTGCTTTGTGTTTCATCGCCCTTTTATGCTCCAAAATTTTATTATTTAAGCGGCCACCCGTCTTCCCAATGTAGGAAAACCCACACTCCAAAAGAATACCATGTAAGACACCTTCTTCACAAAAAACCGATGAATTCCTTTGTTTTAAAGGACACTCTCGACAAACACTAGAAAAATTTGTTAAAAATTCTAGCTTGCGCTGTGCCCTGAATACCAGACCTTTACGTCGAATTTAGTCGCGAATGCCTCGAGGTTGTGCAGAATCCTACGACAATAAGGCACCAAAATCCCATTTTTTACCCTTTTTGTGTGTTGTTGTGTGTGGGAAAGGGGGGAAAACTATGCTGAAACTTTTCACTAATTTTAACGCAATGTCAAAAAAGATCACTTGACTACCCTGCGTCCAAGGGCATCCTCCGTCAGAAATTAACACCCTAAAGCAGATCAGGCATATCGGAGCATGTGTGGCACGATGTCTGAATTGCACCCTCAACCAGGCAGTTCTTTTCATGTTTCTCCCGTTGCAAATGAAAAATACCAGGTTTTTGGTTTCCTCGCATTTTTCGTCAAAAATCCACACCCACGAAATGAGAGGATTATAAATGCACCACCTAAAACATTTTTGAGGAAAGTTTCCCTCCGTTCATTGGCTTATATACAAGGCGTTATTTTTATTTTATCGTTTACGACCGAATAGCGCCCTGCGGCTGCCTTAGGTAATACTGGTGTAGCACGCAGAAATTCACAACCGCTCTGCATTAAAAAAATGACCGCATCTCCACGTGGTGAATGATGTTGATTGGGGCGAAGCTCTGGTGGTGCTGATGATACTGATTTTATTGTTCATAAGTAGTGCTGGTGGTGCTGACTTTTTTTATTGCTCATAGGTAGTGCTGAGTTCCGGGTTGCGTTTCGACTTCATTATTACTGCTTTATGGTCGGTGAAATGCAGAGCCAGTGGTTCTTCTAGCGGATCAGCTTGGATCCGCTAGAAGCCGTGGGAACGGATCCCTACCGTTTAAGTCAACGGTCCATGTCAGAACGAGAATGTGTGGTATGGAAGGTGGTTATATACGCATTTGAGCATTTGACCGCAGCGCCCTCTCGTCTATAAACGTTGAGCCAATGCATGCAAAGTTTAACGCGATTATATACGCATTTGACCGCAGCGCCCTCTCCTGTAAAGACGTTGAGCGGCTACATGCAACAATTCATCCATGACAGAAACCCCAGCTCTTGAGTTACTACCACATCTCAGAGCCCCCACTTGTCGCGCAGTCGTGGCCGAGTGGTTAAGGCGATGGACTAGAAATCCATTGGGGTCTCCCCGCACAGATTCGGATCCTGTCAACCGCGCAAACATTTTTTCTTTTTATGTGAGCACGGACGCCGGACGGACGGACGGACAGACAAGGCTAGACCCTAAGGAGCTTCGCCCTTAAAAAAATAATAGTAATAAAGCTGGGATGAAATCGCTCCTGCCGAACTGTACCTATACATGCACGCGCGCGCGCGCGCGCCACGCACCTCGGAGAGCGTGCACCCTACAATTACGATAGGCTTGCTGGTCGGCAGCGGACCGAGCGTCGGAACAGAAATCGGGCCTTGTTCTCACGCTAATGACAGGTCCTCGAACGTAAGACCAACTTTCTAAAGGTCCCTTTCCATTCGAGTAAACAAAAAAGAACAAAAAAGTAAAACGACAAGAAGGCGAGACGCAAAAACGGATGATCCAGGTTGAAGGATATCTGGCTCGTTGGAGTTGTTGTTCTGGCTGTGTACAGCCGTCGAAATGAATTATAAATCCGCGGCTCGCTTCGAGGAAGCGGTCGGAGTTATAATAGCGTCCGGTGGTGGGGGTCTCGCGCCGACACCGAGAGGTCGACCGGACTACCGAATTGACGGATGGCCTTTTTTGAAGGAGGAATTGGAGTTGGTCCAAGGGTGTATATACAATTGGAGGAACAGTCGCCCCCCGTAACACCTTCCGACCCTGACGCTCTTCGAAGCTAAAAAAAAAAAACGTTCAGTTTTTCCATTTTCGTGAAGAAGGACGACCAGCGGAGCTGTACTTGATACACTGTATTCTTCTTCTTCTTCGTCGTCTGTTTTTCGCGCTCTTTCCTACGATGAATTTCCACCAACGCGCCCAACTATCCACTCTTTTATTATAGCTGGAAAGGTTGCCGCCATCTGCGAGCAGCGGCGGAAACCATACTGGTTATGTGATTGCCGCCGTCGCTTATAGATGGTGGTAGCTGTCCAGGTAGGTTTGTGTCGACATACACGGACACGATCCTGGGGAACCTAGCCCTTAACAGCTCCACTGTAAAAACTCTGCAATGTATGCAACGCTAGATATTGTGCCCACCCATTAAAGCAGGCCGTATACCCTTATCAGTGGGCTCGTTCTACAAGGTGTTCTCCAGCGCTATTCGATCGTAAAAAAAATCGTATAAAGAAGCCCATAAACGGAGTGCAATGAAACATGCCCTAAAGGTGTTTTGAAATGGAGCATTTATCGTACCTAAATTTCGTGAATGAAGGTTTCTGAAAAAAAAAAAAAAGAGAAACCCAAGAAAAAGAAAATCCCTTTTTATAGTGCACAGTGAGAAGAGAGAAATACAGGCATGATTTAAGAATAAAACGAAAATAAAAAGACAGTCTGTAGACACTGTCTGGGCCGTGTTTGTTCCTTGTCTGATGGTTCCGTCACATTGGCCATACAAACACTGTCCGCAAACATATTGTCCCAAGCCTGCATTTGTACGAGGCAAACATGCTCCGAAAAGGCGTGTCCGACAAACAATTCTGTCTCCGTGTCTGCGACAAACGCCGTGTTTTTTGTATGTGGTGTATATCAGCAGTGTGTAGCTGTTGTTACGTTTTCCTTCTTTCTTTTTCTTTGTTGTTCGTTTTAGAGCGCAGCTCTTAGGCGGCCGTTTTCGGCTTGAGCGGCCTCGGCGTCGGCGTAACCGCGCGGTGCATTATGGGAAACGTCCCATAATGCACCGCGCCGAAACATCACGCATCGTTTCGGCGCGGTGCCGAAACGCGGCGTGACGACGCGCGTTTTGCGCGTGAAAGAAGGAGGAGGGGAGGAGGAGAGGGTACAGAGGAGGAGGAGGGGATACCCTCCCCTCCTCCTCCTCAAGAGCTGCGCTCTAAATCGGTGTTGCAGGAAGTTGTAAACGTATTTCTTTTTATTTATTTATTTACTGACGCATTAGAGAGGAATAATAATAATAATAAATCACTTGAAAATTTAAAAAAAAAACATAAGAAAAAATTAGGGCGTGGTTACTTTTTAACATCCTATTATTATCGCTTCGTAGACAGCCAATGAGGTTGTAGCGCTAGCCGA